>OMNZ01079079.1:7618-19348 GCA_900303255.1 Lesueurigobius sanzi
ACCTTTTTTTTTTTTTACAGAATTGTCTAATTTGAGCCAGAAAATAAATAAAAGTTAGTATTTTTGATGAAACCCTGTCTCTTTTAAAGGTAGGATAAATGTTTTTTCCACAGATCTTGTCATGTAAACATGTCCAAATCTAATATGTCCATGATGTGAAAGTTATTAATGTTTAACATTTATTATTTTGGTTCTCGGGACACGAACCAATCAGTGTCTGTTTGAAATGTTGCTTCTTTAGGGACAAACTAATGAGAAATTATGAATAAATTGTGTTACTTCTATCAGAAATGTGGTTCTTTCAAATTCTGCTCTAAAGACATGAAATTTAGTTTTTCAATACTTGTCCGATAAGTAAAATACTTATCCGATTAATCAATGTAAATAATCGATAGATTAATTGATTACTAAAATAATCATTAGTTGCAGCTCTAGTACTTTGTATGCAAAACATTTTGATATAGGTGCATATTTGGCCTGTAGTGACCTCGTGGCTGTATGGCCTGGTGTCCATTCTTTTGCCTAAAAAGTTCCATAATGCACCTTTTTATGTATGTGTTTATATTTAACTTGTTTGAAATAGGTCTCTCTTGTAAATGAGACCTGGAGTATTTTAAAGGATAAATAAACCATGGAAAATGTACTTTTACCCTGCAACATTGTTCCCATCAAAATTACACCTGGAGTAGTATTCTACTTATCTTACTCACACAACCTGGAGTCTGTAAGTGAGTGGGCTCTATGGCGTACTCACCTGTCATTAAAAGTTGCTGCTCTTTGCATGAGTGTTATCAATGAGTGTTGAAATCCAGTAATTATCTAATCGTGCCATTTAGTCTTCAGAGGTACTTCAGGTTTTATACATCATAGAACCCACTGAGACAGGATTTCAAGTTGTGATCGGAGAACGTTAAATTACTAAGATAGTCTTTGTGATGTCAAAATTGCGATTAAACTTTCCGACCTCGCTTTGGACCCGATTGTACAGTTCAGTAATGATACATTTATCTTGAAGGATACATTGGTTCTTCCTCCAGGGTAACCGCAGCGGGAGGCCATGTACTTCCAGAGCACGCGGCGGAGAGGCGAGGATGGAGTTACCGCCATCATCAACTTCCTGCTCTCCAACGCACGGCTGGTGCTGGGCGTCGGAGGGGCGGCCATCTTGGGGATCGCGACACTGGCAGTAAAACGGGTCAGTGTTCAGGGGTCTCATTTGTAAAGCTCACATACGTACAAAATGAGTACTAAAGAGAGAATGTCACATAGGGTTTTATCAATGAGAGCCCTGAACAATACACTTTGCTCTCAGTAATTAAAGCGATACTTGTCCTCAACATTTCAGCTTTCAACAGAAACATTATAAGAAAAGTATTTTCAACCTAATTACTGTACATCCATTTTTCTTTATATTTTATGTCATTAGTTGAGTTACGTCAAATACGCACTTGACTGTTGTTGTTGTTGTTTCCAGCTGATTGAGCGTGCCGGTCGCGCAGCTGAGGAGGAGAAGGTGGAGCAGAAGATGGTGGAGAGCTGGGAGGAGATCAGCCGAGTGTCCTCCTCTCCCACACTGCTCAGGAAGGGCCTCGAGGGCGTGGTGCTGCAGCATGTCTCCACGGCGACCAAACAACAGAAAGGTAAACTACACTGCGCCAAGAAAGCGCTCCAGATCAAGAGTTTGGAAATGTTATGTGAAAGTCAAAATAATAACATGAGTAGAAAGGCGTTTGCTACAAATTTGATTGACATATAAAGTATGATGCGGCAAGCAAAACACTTTTTTCAATTCCCAGGTTTTGGGCCAGTTAGTTTAAACTAAGTAGTAGTGGCACAGTGACTGAGTGGCTAGTGCTCAATTCTAGTCTATTTTGGTTATGGTGGTTCTCAACTCATTTGGCATCAGAACCCACCATCCATCTGTAATCCAAGGGTGTCCAATGTGTGGCCCACGGGCCAAATTCAGCCCTCCAAGGAGTTTCATTGTGCCGTGAATAGACTGTCAGTAGTCACTAAGGACGCAGCATGTTCTGGTCAGTATCACAGGGATATTTAGCCATACATTTGTTTACATTTAGACAGTATTGCGTTTGGCCTTTTGCCCACTGATGGTAATAATAATTTTGGCCCTCCATGGAAAAAAAGTGTGGGCTCCTCTGCTCTTCGACAAGCCGTGGCCCAAAATTAAATCAAATATTTAATAATCAGTAAATACTGAAAAATACAGTATTTTCAAACTAATTATTGTTGAATAAACATTAAATAAAATATGAATAATAAATTGATAAATAATAAAGCTGAAATCATGATAAAAAAGAACTAACTTTAATAAACTCAGTGATATCTTTGTGCTCAACATAAGGCTCACAACCCACTATAAATGGTCTCCGTGACCCACTTTTGGCCCCTGACCCTCCGGTTGAGAACCACTGATTGAGACAACAGTTTTATTATGAGGAACCTGTTATGATGGCTTTAAAAATGAAAGCTCATTCTTAATGTTGATTTCTGAATGTGTCCAATCTTTTTTCCAGGAGACTTGTGCCAGCCTCCGTCTGTGTCCAGTCTGGAGGGACCGAGTGGAGCCAAGAGGCTGCAGCTGTGTGCGCTCACTCTGCAGGTACCACTTCAGTGTATTTGTTGGGATTTTCATGCAAACGGGGATTACAACAAGAACATTTTTATTACATATGGTATTATACAATATTCATATTTAGAAAAACATAAATCCAGGTATGTTGTATCTGCAAATGCCGTAGTGCATGTTTGTGCACCAAATGGAGCGCACTCACTGGTAAGACTGAAGAAACAACTTCCAAAGATAAGTCAGTGACAGGTTAAATAATCCAATGTGCAGAGAGAAAATCCTATCCATTTTCACATTATTTAAGTTCATTTTTTCAGGTCATATTATTATTATTATTTACATAAGATAAAGAAATTGTCTTCGCGCTTTGCCGTGGTTGGCGGAAACGGGACGCGCTGGATCCAATAAGCAAAGTCCGTCCTCTTCATGAAGTTCTTCCAGTTGGATTATACTGTGCTAATGTCATTTAATAGATGATTGTAAGTGTGCCCGGTGTGTGTGTTGTCCAGGAGCGGCTGCAGCAGTTCTACCACACACGGGCTGCTCTCAGCCCACACGAGGTCCAGCGGGCGGAGGCTCTGGCCCTGGACATTTGCACTGAGATCCAGGGCTTCCTCCGCAGCAGACACCCCGACATGCCCCTGGGGGAGATGAGCCTGGGTGGGTCGCTTCTGGACGACCTGCAGGCGAGTACAGCAACTAATATGCATCTTTAGCTGAGAAACTGTTGTCATCCTTAATTACTCAATTTCAACTTACTTTTACCATTATTTTTCATGTATTTGAAATCATGAACATTTTGCTTTTAAGAAAAGATATTGCAGTTGAAAAATTTACTATTTTTGTTTCTTATTTTTTCTGAATTGATATATTTAAAAAAGTAAAATAGAATAAAGAATAGTTTTCCTTGTAGGTGGTAAGTGCAGACCACGCCTGTCTGTTGGTGCCTCTCCAGTTGGAGTCCTCTCTGTGGCGCCTCGTCCCTGGGGAGGAGACCCTCCTCACACACCCTCTGCACTGGATGGTCCGACGGATCAATCTGGAGTACTTCCCCAGAGGACGCAGCTACTGGGACAGGTCCACACCTTCACTCAGTCATTCTAGTCTTTTTAAGAACTTTGGTAGTATTGTTTTTGATCCTTTTGTGATCCTCTCCTGTAGGCATCTGGTGGGCAGTTACCTGTCCTCCGAGGCGGTGGTGACCATGTTGAGTAAGTCAGTGATGGAAACGATGAACTGGCCCTCCGTCAGCAGCACCATGGACTGTGTGGTCAGACCGGTGCTGGGAGGAGACAACCACAGGCTGGAGATTCAGTGAGTGACCCAATACTTCTCAAATAAAGTCATATACTGTATGTATATGTATCAAATCACCACCAACATTAAAGTACTCTTGTACCCCACATTCTCAATTCTCACACAACAACTGAAGGATGAAGCTTCCTTTAAGTCCTGACAAACATAACTTTTTCAGTCGGTGGGCAATTTTGAGGCCAAATTTACCCTTATACTGCCAAATACCTACTAGTACTTGATTACCAGTTAGTGACTCCACCGTTGCCATTTTCCGCCGCCTTTCACACAGGCATCCATTCACAAATACAGGCATATTTGTATCCCTGTGGGCGTGGTGTACGTAAGTGCACAGCATGCTGTAATCAATCAATCAATCAATTTATTTTTGTAACGCCCAATATCATAACAGAAGTCATCTCAAAGGTCAGTATGGACAAAAACAAATCAATATCAGACATCAATAATGATCAAAAATAAGTCACACACGAATGAAATGTCTCGACCAGATGTAATGTCCCGTGAATAAGTAAATCACTTAGAGTAACAAGCTTAGAGTATCCCCCATCCTTAGACCTTCCTCTGCGGCGAGGAAAAACCCCAAAAAACCAAGAACCACATGGTAAAAAAATTGAGGAAACCTCGGAGAAAACCAATTTAAAGGAAGGATCCATTTCCCTTGGACGGATGGGCTAGTTGTGAATTTTGGTCGACCAGAATCCAATAGCAATGTTCAGCAAGAGTTGCAGAAAAAATTACATGTATTATCATACATGTAATCCATGTATGATAAGCCAGCGGAGAAAAACACGAAAGATATGAGCAAATCTTTTAAACTAATATGGACAAAATACAACCATATATTTAAACCTGGTTCTATCTCTTATTTAGATTTTGTTTCTGCACACACAATCAATTTTGGCCTTTTTTATGCTTAAAATGTCTTATTTCTCACTCAATTAAAAGTTAATATAAGAAAATAAAATAAAAATAATAATAATTTTCCACCCCCTACATGCTCCAGCAATGTCCCGCGCTGTACTGTGAGCCCACACCTATCCCACTCAATTGCCGCTATAAGCCTGCACCGTCACTCTAAAGTTGCGTGTTCGGGCCGAGGCCAGCTTAACATGGAGACTGCAGTTACGCGGACGGCCAGAGGTGGCAGTCACGAGTATGAAAATGATCAAACTCCGTTGAGTCCCTTTAAATTTGATCCTATTTACTCTCCTTAAAATGGCATTAACAGACATTACATTTGACTTGTTGCTACCTGTGTAACTCCTGATAAAAGGTGAATACAAAGCAAGTTCCTAATTGTATTTATTTATTTTTACAAACACCATGTATTACAGTATGTCCAAGCAAGAACAAACCAAGATGTTTTGTAAAAAATGGGACTCCCCAGAAGCTATCCCTAGCTTATAGAAGGGGCCCACACAACCACAGTTAACAAGTACAAGAATAAAATGTTCCCACAAGAACCCACCCAACCAGCCACACACAATTTCAGTAACATTTAATTCATGTCTACAATCCCTACTACCTTATAGAATCCAATAGTCCCCCTCACTGCGCCTGTATTTTAAGGGTGGAAAGTTCGGAAGGAGGCGAGGCCAGTGCTGACCTCTTCATCTCCATGCTCCCTGTCCTGAGGGAGGCTGACGTGACCCTGACCGCCCAGCCCGAGCTCACCTCTCCCTGGGGCAACGCCTGGCACCTGTCCCTGTACCCCTGGGAGACGCAGCGGCTGGCCCAGCTGGACGCGGCGGACCACGGCTGCCGCAGACTCTTACTCAAGACCCTCAAGTCCGTCTGCAGGCTCAACCCGGCCCTGCGTCCCCTCGGCGCCGCCCCATTGGCGAATCTCCTCCTGCACCTGAGCGACGGGGAGAGCGACTGGGCGGAGAGCAGTCTGGAGGCGCGCTTTCAGCAGTGCGTGGCCGAGCTGATCGGGCACTTGGAGCAGGGGGCGCTGCACAGCTACTTCAAACCCGCGGTCAATCTGCTGAGCGGGCTGTCGGAGGATCAGGTCGACCAGATGGGCTTCATGCTCTACTGCGCCGTGTCCGAGCCCGAGATTCTGCTCATGTAACTGTATCGATAACAGCATAGGGCTGCACAATATTACACAACCATACGCAATTATGTTGAAGGTCTGACATTTGAGCTTTTAGACACGTTACAATTAGAGGTGCACTGAGCACGTTTTTTTGGCCGATCACCGTTTTCTAGTTACAATATTATATCCCCGTCAAAAACATACCTGAGCTGTGTTTTGTTTCATCAAACTTGTTCTCCTACTCTCAATCATCAAACTCCTGTGCAGATGAGCAGGGCTGTTTCCCAATAGACTAGAGGGCTGTTTCATAAAAGTGGCTCAGTAAAGCCAGGCTTATGGCCTGACTTCTCTAAGCATAAACACATGAGTTCAGGCTTGGTCTGTTTCGCCAAACTCGTTTAGGGTTTTACTAGCCGCACTCAGCCCTGTCCAACTTTATAAACCGGGCTATCGCAGTGCAGCCCACAAGAGAGGAGCCAAGATATGATCGAATGTCAATGCAAGACTACGGCGATGACACGCAAGCCTAGGGGGAAAATCCCTTTAAGACAAAAGAGGGGCAGAGCAGACAGACACCGCGGAAGAAAAAAGGAAAAAATAAGTGATACAAGGAAAGCACGGAGGAAAGTAATACCAGCGCACAGACGAATTATAAGGTTACCACGCGATGCTCGTTGTAGGCGTTTTACCGTCACACAGTGAAGACCCAGTCTGACCCAGACATTAAAGTGCTCCTCATGTCAGGACGTTCATATCAGATTTTGTGCTTAACATGAAGAACAAAGTAATGATAGAACCAATGAAAAATGGTAACAAAATGTATATACATATTCATTAAATATGGATGATTAATAATGAGCCTATCAATAAACCTTAATGTTTACATTTTTTGTCAACGAAATACATATTTCTTTCTAAATATATTTGCAGTGATCTAATAATAAGTGCAGTGTTTATGAAGAGACAGAAGAGTCAATCAGGCTAAGTTCTCTGACTACATTTCCATAGTAACAGACAGACTCAGAGAGAGCCTGGTTTATGAAACTGAAATGTTGACAGAATAAGCCAGACTTGGCCAAATAAGCCTAGCTTACAGAGTAAGCCAGCTTTATGAAACAGCCCTCTGTTCACAATGTTCGTCGAAGCTTCTTAAAAGCATTATTGCGCATGCGCGGGTCATAGGTTAAGGCCGCATCGGAGCAAATTATGGCAACGTCAAAACCATGGATACATAAAAATATCAATCAAAACCAAAGCTCAGCAAATGCGACTGATGTTATGAAAACACCACTCGTCCTTTAGAAGAACGACGAAGACAAATGGAGGCAAGTGCGAGCCTGCTTGCAAATAATATACCTGTAGTCCTAGCCATGCAGTAAACTAGATGGATGTAGAGTCTTTATTCAATAATGTATCATAATACTGCAGCCAATTAATGTGACCCGAAATAAGCCATTCTTTGTTTTGTGCTGCTAATCATTTGTAAGTCAATATGAAAAACCAATGAGTTTATTATCATTGACACAACCTCGATGTGGCCTTTAGCTTTGACCCCGTGCATACGCAGTAAACATTGTGAACTGGTCTATAGCCAGGGACCTGGCCTCGCCTTTGTTCTGATGTGGGCGTGGTCAGGTATCCACACCATCACTCGCTGCGTAGTAGTTTTCAAACAACGTCACAACGTTGAGTGCTTCTCCCACAGGACAAAGGATCTGGATTACAATAATATTGGCTTCCTGTTTTCATTTGTGACGTGACTTCCATTCCCTCTAAAGTGTGCTTCATTAGCAGCTCTTTTTGGACCAAGGCAGGACACTTGCCTTGGACTGGTAAGGTACCTGGCCACTGAGAAACACAGGTCTGCACATTAGCAATAGAAGCAGCTATGCGCCCTCTGCTGGCCTGTTGTGTAACTACAGACATGCACAAGTTGGACGTTTGAAATTGTAGTCATCTTTTGTAGGAACTACTTTTAGAAAAATGTCTTACTGTATAAGCTCTTAATTGTCCGGGGGTTTTGCGTCATTGTAGATCAGGTAAGTGTAAAAGAGGCAAAATGCTGTCAACTGAAACCACCCAGTCCGGTTGATGACTTTGAGAACCTCTGCTCTGATGGATGAGTGTGATGGCATGTGCCTCATAGTTCTTCTCGTTGCCAAATGCCATTTCACGTACTGCATAACTGAAGTGGTATAATGTGGTGCAAAGTACTTTTTTTCCCTTCAAAATATTCTACAAATTCTGATATGAGACTTGATGCTTCAGTTGTTACAATTCTATTTCATTTAAAAACATTTAAGAACATTGTTCGAGCATTTTATTTCAATAATTTTAAATATTTAAAAACTCCAGAAATATCTTGTGTTTTAGTTTGTCATCTTTTCAAAAGCTGCTCTTTTGCCATTATTTATTATTATTATTATTTTTTTTAACATCAGATGGCCTTCCTGAAATAATAGCACTAAACTTGTGCAACCAGCCAACTTATTATTAGCAGTATTGTTAAATGCGATTAGCAAGCACTATTATTCTAAAGTGGGAGTGTATAATTGATTGAGCATTATGGACCACTGATGTAACGAACTCTTATCTTAGAGTGAAACAACTACTCAATAAAACAGATTGACTTTATAGTCCATGAAACAAGGACAAACATCCTTGTACATCTCTTGCTTAAAGGATATTATTGTGCAGCCCTGCTCCTAATCCAAATCTTTGGAAAAGATGTACCATGTTTGTATTTGCTGCTCCTTTCTTTCAGTGAAAGAAACATGTCTGAGGCGCGAACACTGCAGTCGCCACCAAAAGTCCCTCAGCTCTTTTCTCAGTAAATAAAGCTTGCCAAAACTCTCAAAGGACGGTTCATGCAGGACTTGGCTTCAGAACTACGCATACGTTTTAGTATAAACCCTTAGTGCAAAGACAGGATACCGGTGAGAGAATGTAACTATGCCTTATATACAGGGCTGTGCACTAACGGCGTCTTCTGTATTTCAGTCCTATCTCCATGTTGTTTGTCCAGATCGGGGCACTTTTGTTTGGTGTAACTTTGCCTCATGTAATACTTGCTTTTCAAATGACATTTGTGGAAGTTGAATTTTGTTAAATGCATTTTAGTTATGAACGGGAAATTGCAATAAACTTGGAGTATTGATTTTGATCCTACTTTCCTTTGTTGCGTTTTGATTTTATTTATTGCTGTAAAATGACCAAAATAACAAAAAGACAATTGTAAGAAATGTAATAGAAAAAGCAAATTGCTTTGTTTGATCTAATTCCTACATAAGCTGTAAATGCTCCATCATAGGCCACCTCTGCTAGAAAACCTAGCAGAACTAGGAAACCAAATTCTTCAATGTCATACTGCGATTTTTAACTCCTGCAATTAGGGATGTCAAAGTTAACCGTTTCATGATTACCGCTGTGTGAAATGGTCACTGTGGGTTAATCATAAGAATTTCAGGACCCAGGGTAAAGCACTGTCAGGTCTCCTGAGCTCACAGTGCTTGCTTATGTGTCCAAACGGAGCACACTCTTTGGTGAAGAGCCACATCAAAGGAAACAAATGGGTGTGAATGTTTTGGTAAGATTCCCTCTCTGATCTGTTCTCTCATAGATTCACAATAATTACAGAAGAGTGACCTACACAAATGACTTAAATAACAGGCGCTCACATAGTTTCACTTTTGGTTTTGCTGTGCACTGTAATAACAAATTCTCCTCCAAACTCTGAAACTCACAACTGAGTGCGATGACAAAGTTAAGTTGAAGAGCCCAACTGAAAAATTCAAGTTTTGGAGAAATGTTGGTCTAACTAAACGGTCTGTTCATTTAATTTATAATGGATGTTTCTGAATGTATTTCCTTTTGTTGGCACAACAAAGTGATGCTTTGGGCTCTACAAATTAAATTAAAGTCAGTTGTGCTGAGTTATTTAGTTGAAATTACTTTATTATAAAATACATACCTTAACCCCTTCTTTTCTCAAAAATGCTATACAAGTCATTATTGAGGTTGTTCTCAGCATCTGAAGGTGTACATGGCTAATCTTGGTCGGCTTACTGCTGGAGTAAAAACAGAGCAAAAATATACTGGTTGACACTGAAATGGAAAAATCTCATTTCTGGCTGAAAAAAACAACACATATTTACAGGTACATCAAAAGAAGCAACTACAGAAATTGCAGCCAGCAGATCAAACCACTGAAAAATTATATGTGTTTTATGAAATGAAAAAGTCCAGGCGGAATCTTGGTGTGTCAAATTTGGAACAAAGGTACAACTTTGGAATATTTCGCTCGTGGAACAGGTGTATGTCAGTAGCTGTATCTGAAAGCGCAATAGAGCTTAAGGGGCTATAATTAGATGAGTATAGGAATACTTTATTAAAACTGCACAACATACAGCAATTTTTAATAATCATAGCATAGAAAAATGAAGTTTAAGTAAGGGCTGTTTCACCTTTAATTCAGATTTCTTGAGTTTGTATCTTCCTCGCACATGAAAGTAAGCAAGAGAAGTGACTAAAGTGTTGTAGCTTAAAAGTGTAATGTTCGGTATCTTGCCAAGAGATTGTGTCCAGATGTGTGTTAATCAACAGAGGCTAGGTACCAGTTTGAACCCACAATGTTCTGGTGTGAGAGGCTTTTCACCCCTGGCCTGGACCACATCTCAGCGCATGGCTGAGATGTGGTCCAGGTCCACGGATGGCTAAGGCCAGGCTAAGCAAAAGTATAAAGCGGAACCTAATTTTCTTCCTTGAGAGTCCTACAGAGCGCATACACCTGACGTCACAGATCCAACGGCGGCCATGACAGAGGTACTGGCCTGTCAAAACCAGTCAAAACAAACAAGCAGCCGCAAAGTTCCAAACGAAAAATGGTGAACTATTGCCGCGTTTTCGGCTGTCACAATCGATCAGACAGAGGGAAGCATTTGCAGTATTGCCGTTTGCCCAAAGTTATACAAAAGCAGGGATTACAGACCGAACAATTGGCTAAAGAAAGGAGAAGATTATGGCTAGCAAGCCTCAATCCGAATTTGAATAGGAAAAATCTGGATAACATCTCAATTTGCTCTGCTCATTTTGTTGCTGGTGTATTTTGATATTTGTGTATCGTATTTATTTATTCAACTGTTAGCAATTATTTGTAGCAACAAATAATATTGGTAAAAATGCAGGCTTTTCTTTGCTATTTCAGGCCTGTGTGTAACAATTGCAGGGTTATAACTTTATGACTTGAAATACAGTATAACAACTAATGTGTGTTTAGTGTAAAGAGAATGATGTCAAATATCAATTGGACTAACTTACGCGAGGCAATTATGGTATGTATGTTCTCTGCCGATTAACCTCTTATACCCCACAGGACCCAAATTGGACACACAAGGCACAGTGGGCCCAAAATAGTTGACAAAAGCACCATCAAATACCAAAATTCGAAGATTCAATTGTGATTTGAAAACATAAAAACTCAGGTCCACTCTACAGAAACGTAAAGTCTGCAATTTTGATCATTTTTGGGGCAACTGACAGATTTTTCTGAAAGGTTTAGAGATCCCTGCCTCCACTTCACCGAGTCCTGTGCAAATAAAGACCCAGAACATTATCTAACCCAGGGGTGCTCAAATTCAGCCCTCCCCACAGGAGTTTCATTTGGCCTTCGAGATGGTGCTTACTTTTGTTAGAAGTGTCTACTTTGATTAATTTGCAACTGAATGGACTGTCAACCAAAACAGCTTTAACCTCTTATACCCTACAGGACCCAAATTTTGGCACGCTGGGG
>OMNZ01079086.1:3328-14073 GCA_900303255.1 Lesueurigobius sanzi
TCCTGGGGAAGAAAAGAGACAGAGAGAGGGGAAGGAGAGATCGAGAAGAAGGAAAGAGGGTGAGAGGAAGGAGAGAGAGAGGGGAAGGAGAGAGAGAGGAAAGAGAGAGAGGAAGGAAAGAGACAGAGAAAGGGGAAGGAGAGAGGAAGGAGAGAGATTTTAGTGCCCAATTTGGGTCCTATAGGGTTTAAGAGGTTAAGCTGGTGAATGACTGCTGCCTGGCCCGAGGAGGCAACTTTAGAGTGACAGTGCAGGCTTATAGTGGCAATTGAGTGGGATAGGTGTGGGCTCACTGTACAGCGCGGGACATTGCTGGAGCATGTAGGGGGTGGAAAATATATAATTTTTTTTTATTTCAACTTCCGTAGAGTCCCTTTAAGTGTTGGAGTGTGACATATCTTCTTGGATGAGTGGCTTAACATCCAACACATAAACTGCAAAGTACAGATGGTAAACTAAATGAAATGCAGTGTTTTCCTTAGGTCACGGTTTGTAGTGATGCTTTGAAGGTGGATCATGAATCATGCTGTTTTTTACTAATAAGCAGATTATTCAAAAAATGAAATCCTTTTACCCAATAAAAAATCATACAGTCAAAACAGACATACAGTATGTGAATATTTTTACACATATAATGCCTTATTTATGTATGGAAAAATGGCTGAAAACTTGTAATTTCTTATTCATGTCACTTTTCCACAGTAAAAGTTTAAAATTGATATAACTAATGATTTATTTTTTCCTATTCACCTGCCTTAATGGAGTTTTCATAATTTCACGTTGATCTTCCACTATTTACTTTGGGGGTTTTGAGGAGCTTGATAGACAGCTGTTCATTTCACATTCATTCTCCCTCGTTAATTGACCTGTAGTGCATATTATTGGATGGCGTTGGCTTCAAAAGTGAGTGAATCACTCAAACCTCACAAGTGTATTCTCAATCCTTTTCCAATTGAATCCACGCTACGCGAAAATATAAACAACTTTCTTTAGATGATATGCCAGTATTCTCTTCCAAAACCTGCTTGTTGACGGTGAAAAATGAACCTGTCAATGTTTATTCATGAGCTCAAATAAGATTTTTCTATAGCGCAAACCCGATCTATACGATTGATTTTCCATTTAACCAATATACCTAGACCATCCTTCCAAGGTTCCAAACTTGGCCACAAATGAGCGCACCTCGAGCTTAATTCCGCCTTGGGAAATGAAAGCCAGAGCCAGGCCTTATCCTCTGAAGGTTTGAACTGGGAATTAGACCTCAAGATGTTCAATGGTATAGCCGCAGCCCAGCAGGCCAGAGCTTGTTGTTAAAAAGCCATGGTAATAGCTCAGATTAGCCTGCAGATGAGACTAAATCTTTGAAAGACCCTCCGATCAAATCAATGTGAAAAGTGCAGCCAGATCGTGAACTAGTAATGCCGGACTAAGAGGCGTAAATGGTTCTCTAAGGGCCTCACTTTGGGGGTTCAGACGCGCTTTTTGTAGCAATTATCTCTCTACAGTTGTGTGTGAAACGGTTTTGTTATTAGTTGTTGTTGCGGTTTGCTCCGGAGAAAAGTGCATCGCTTTGCAGATTCTATTTTTGTACAAGTTACGGTTCAGTGGTGCTGTGCTGAATGTATCACTGCAGAGGGGGTTAGGACTATTACTCTGCATGTGTGCTGAATCACAATAACACAAATACATTTGTGCTTGTACACTGCAAAAAGTCACATTCAAGTCAGTAACAACTTCTGGAAATGATTATATTTGCTCCTGACTTTAGTGAGTCAAAGAAATCAGCCAGTGGGGTAAGTTTTATACACTTACATTTAAAAAATAAGCCATTTGCACATTGCGGGCCGCGCAGTGCATTATGGGTAAGGTGAATATTTTGGCTACCAAGCGTCATTCAACGATGGGAGAAAGCAACGGAGAGAGCTATGGTTTGGACCATTTGAACCGCTGGAAAGTTGATTTAAAGTGTTTTTGTAGTCGCTGTGGAGCCCATTATGAAGAGGACTGTACAACAACAGACCGGGGATATTTACCACCTGACGGCACATACTGTGGACCATAATGATATGTCTTTGTAGCACATAACTTTAGCGTTACTGCAATGCTAGATATTGCCATAGTTCTGTAAGCTACTATGTTTTCGATACGTTTATTGTGTTCATTTAGGCTATTTATTTAATATGGACTTAACATGAGTGAAGTGATCTGATGGCGTATAGCAGTATACCACGCAATGGATGTTTTGTATTTGTATTTGACTCGAAGCAATTTGTCATATATTTCACATCAACACTGTTTGGAAAGTTTCTTCGTGATTCCTGACGATTTGAAATGATATTAAAAGTGACAGTGAGTAAGAACGATTTATGTCAGACTGGTCCCATGTCCTTTCGTTCCCTTTATGTGTTCCCTGCTTCAACATATTGACAAAATACATTTCTGCCAGGAAATTATGAAGAATGAAGGGAGGTTTATTGTCTTTGGTTGGACCATGGATCCATGGGTTGGTTGGACTCCGAGTAGCCTTAAAAATGTTTTTTTTCCCCACCAAAATTCATGTCTATACATTTTACAAGAGCAGTTGAACATGGCATAAAGGGCACCTGTCATTCTACAAGTCACTTAAGGCTGAATATCTTTAAACCAACCAACGCCTGAAAGCCTTACGCTCCACGGTTGGCTACCGGTACTGAGCGGTTTGATTGGTAGTGGGATTTATTTTTTACCTGCTTAACCCACGCAGGCACAGATGTGCAAATCGCTTGTACTGTTCAATCAGTGATGTTTTTTGTTATTCTATTCTATTCTATATTATTTTCCTGTTAAATTAATATTAGAATTTAGCAAACTAAATTAATATGGAATTTTTGTAGACCAAGATGACAATTGTGAAAGAGCTTTACTCCACTGAGAATCGTTGGGATGTGCTGGAGAAGGCTTTGTGCAGTGGGCACACTCTCCATCATCAATGCAAGAGTTTGGTGAAAAATTCATGCCACACTGTATGGAATTAGTCTTTGGACATCACAGAAGCTTATTGAAACAATGTCACAGCGTATGACGGCTGTCTGCTGTAGAGCTAAAGGTTGGTCCAACGTGCAAGTGACATTTTTTTGTTGCAACTTTTTAAAATGAACACTGGTATCCATCCCACCACTATTACGCAATTAGTGCTTTGTTCCAGTCCATAGGGAAATGGATCCAATACAAGAGAAAAGTAAATCAAAACCATTTAACTTTCCAGGCAATTTATTCATAAAAACTTTTCAAATCAAGCTTGATTGGTTTGTGGAATATCACAGTGGGGAAGTTCTTCATTTATATTGAATGACAGGGCGTGTAATTATACATATCAGAAAAATATGTCTATGCTTTAAATATGCTTTCCACGGAGACAAGCAGACAAGATTTTTCGTATCACAAATTAAAACTGTCAGTGTTTGTGGCTGTCTGCCTCTAGAGCATTTAATTAAATCACCTGTCCACAAATAAAAGGCTGATTCTTTTGGAGCAAACCTCTGCATTCAGGAGGCTGTCACAGTGTGGCATGTCATATTTTTAGACATCACGCTTAATGCTTGTGCTTTTGAAGGTGCCTCAAATGTAAAGCAGTGTCAATCTGCAGATGCACTTTCTGTGGGCAACATAAGCCTGGTGCCACTAATCTTCAAAGACGGATGGTCTCACGTTTGCAGCAGCAGCAGCCGAAGAAGAAGGAGCAGTTCTCCTTTTGTCCCCAGTTTGAAGTCTTAATTATTATTTAATTTGTCTGTGTCTTTGTTGTGGAGGCTGTGAAATGATAATTGCATTGCCTTTCCACCCTTTGATGCGCATGTGTCTGTGTGCTCAGCAGGAGATCTTTTGTGTCATAATTGTATTTATTGTACTGTATGTAACACAGGTACAACAGCAGACCACCTGCTGCCCAGAGCGAGTGACTTTCCACATGGACAGGAGCATTATTAAAAAAATAGTGAAAAAATATTTTACAGTCACAAGATGCAACCAAAGACTCTGTTATCCCAAATTTTATAGGACTTCATGTTGCGTCACATCTTCTGTAAATGATGTAGGAAAGCATTATCCAGCATGTCCTATTGCACTGTTTCATGGCGATGCTCACACTTTAAAAACTGGTTCACAAAATCACCTCCACAGTAGTTAAAAATATATGAAGAGTTCATTTGCAAAAGCAGATATCTCCGTTTTGAATTCTTTGCCAAATTGTTCTAGATTTTGATCACCTTACTCTACAGATGACACAAGTAAAACGAAAGTTGAATCAATTTGATAAAGAACAAGTAACTGAATAGGTCTGATCCACTAATATAGGTCTGGTCATCAAAAAAAAAGCTACGCAAAGGGAAAATCACAAGCAAATGTTGATTTTTGTAAATGGCACTTATCTGTTTTTGCAAATGAACTCTTCATATGTGTAAAATACATTCACTTTTTTCTTATAAGTGCATTTGAAAGTAGAATTCCGATTCATTTGTACTTAAGAAAATTGAGGACTTCTTCCATCACTGAATAAATGAGTTGGTGATGTCCAGCTCCCAGCATTTGTGAGGTGAGGTTTTGTTTTTTTGAGGTATTTTTTTTACCAATAAAACCACACATCATAACATTCATGTTTGTATTTTTTATCTTATTCATTGGCTGAAACGTTACACTGAGTGGCTTTAAAGGAGACATATCATGCCAAATATTTTTGAGCTTTAAATCATGTAATAACGTTGTTCCGTCGTTAAAAACTGACCTGGATTAGTATTTCATACATCCACACGCACAATCTGATATCACCAAGTAATTAAGAGTCCAGGGCCAATGTCAAAGTTGTTTACCCAGGACCAATGTTACAGCCAGCCAATCAGGGGTCTACTTTGAAAACTTGATGTCATGACAAAAATTAAGTTTAGGAACAAGGAAGGAAAGGAGTTGGTTTGTCTGAAAATATACCTAACCTTAAAGATTTCCCTGTTCCTAAACTTAATTTTTGTCATGACATCTCAAGTTTTCAAAGAAGACCGTCCCTCCCCTTATCTAGCTCAACTGACCCCTGATTGGCTGGCTGTAACTTTGACATTGGCCCTGGACTCTTAATTACTCTGTGATATCAGATCCTGCACATCGACACAGTGAATGACACAAGTTAATTCAGTTCATTTTGGTTATTTCTCCTTGGTTGACTTCTTTTACGGTTCTCCACTTCGATCTGTACTTCTGTCCTCCACATTTTTAAAGCCTGTAATCCAACATTGGATTGATTTTGAGACATTCTGTGATCAAGAGTTGCTAGCCACATTGTTGGATGAAAGAGAAAGTCTATTTTTCATTCCCACTGCTGCCTACAGGGGACACTCCAGGCCAAATCCTCACCACCCCTGGCCTCTGTGTTTTACAGCAAATGTCTAATCCGTAATCCGTACAGAGACATTATTTCAATTTATAAAAAGGTAAAATATCAATGCTCATGTAACCCAAATAATGTTTTTAAGCCTCATGTGTAGGGTAAGTCCTCTTTAAGACAATAGGACATAATCTATTTGACTGTTAGTTACTGAACACACCGGTTCCTTTCCCTCCCTGTAATATCCTCATATCATGTGACTAGAGAATATTAGAACCATAGCATCACATATTCAGTCAGACATAGGAGAGGATGCTTATCCCAGTTGCGGCAGAAAGCCCTCATGGGGCAGCCATGTTGCCACAGAATTGGAAACCAGAGATGAGCCTCGGTCAATACATGGATTCTCAGCGCTTTGGCCCATTAGACAAATTCAAATTAGCTTAACCCATGGGTCCTAATCTTCAGAATATGTTCTCTAATGAAAGGACCTTTACAGGGATACAGCGAGCAGCATGAGCCCTGCAGAGACAGTGCTGTAAAATGGCTTAAAAATACAGAGTGGCACCTTTTGAAAGTGATGTCCTGTGGAGATGGATGTGCTGGTAATTTGCAGTTATGGACCTCCTCAAAGACACATTGTCTCATTTTTCTTTAAAGAGGCGCAGTAAGGGCAGCAAAGTGGACTGCAGGTTACAGGTTTTCTCCTCGTCACACTTTCTTCATGTGAAAAAAGACTGTAATGGTGTCTGTCTGTCTGTCTGAGTAAGCTCTTAGGAGAGAGGCCTATCACTCACAAAGGAACAAGAGGCCTAGGACATGCCCATCCACTGCATGTGAATTTTCCACTCACATTTGAAAAGAATTCCCAAGTTTCAGATTTGTGAAGATGAAAGATGGAGATACATATCTTTTCTTGCAGCCCTTTGTGCATTCGCTAATCCCTTTAAAAAGCATCGGATTATCTCTGAATTAGATTTAGAAAAAGTAATGCGACATTTGTTGAACAAAGAAATAAATGTTCAGTTTTCCCAGTGGGGACATAATCATAGGCTATGTCTAGTTTAGTTCTAATGACAGGATTGATCATTTATTTACATAATTTGGCTTTGTTTTGGAATGCATGGTGTTATTCTGTTATTTTCTCTATTTTCTCTTGTACATGTTTTGCAGATGTTCTCTTTGTGTGTGGTGTGTTAAGTTAAGCTCCATACATCTGGTCCACGGCAGGCTCTGCACCATGCTCAGGCAGCAGTATACTTTCTTCTTAGCCACTTAGTCCCTGTTTTCCCAGGTGTGATCAGTAGTCCCATTCACACTTGCCATATGAATTGAGTATCTTGAGTTACTTTGACTTTTTGAGCCCAAATAAAAAATGACTTATCTTCCTACAAATTAATAAGTGCATTTAGAATCTGCAAAGAAGAAAAACTAAGAACTAAAAAGCTGTAAAATAAAATGAATTGAGTTGAACGTGTGTCTATATGTTTGTCCTTTACAGGTCAGAACACATGTACTGTATATATAAACCTCATGACAGGTTAAATTATCCGTCTTTTATGGAATATTTTGAGCTCTGAAGGATTAGTTTGAAGGTCAATCCATAAATAAACTACACAGCCCTGCCCTGTCTGTGGCCATGGCCCCACTACTACAAAACTACTGCCACATAGTTTTGCTTTCTTCACGGCAACCAAACAGGTTTTTACTGCTGCTCTACTCACATCGTGGACAGAAAGAGCGAATTCACTTGGGAAATAAATATACAAATGACAGAGAGCGTGGAAAGGGAGAGAAAGAAAGAGAGAGGCGTGGTGTGAGGAGGTAAGAGATCATGGACCGGGCAGGCTTTTGTTTACGCACGATGTGAACAGCTGAATATTTCCTCTTGTTGTCCACGGTGTTTCTTAAACATGATGTAAAATTTGAGGAAATGCTGATAATAAGCGCTTTGCATTCCTAACAGTGAAATGTGAGGGTCAATATTGAGGCAGATGAGGCTCTGAATAGGTCATCATCCTTTTTTTTACGCAGAAGAAGAAATGATTCTGTTCAGGAATTGTGTTTAGTTTAGCATAATTTACCCTGTAATCTCCTTTTGTTGCGAACATAAATAATAGGATATACCTGTAAAGCCTACAATACTTTAAAAACCTAAAATATGCATATAAATAATGACAAAAATGGCTCAAGACAGATTTTTTACAATCTTGTCCTTCAAAATGACAGTGAGAAATTATCCCTAGTGAAACCACTGCCTCATGATGTATGTCACATTTTATAAATTGTATGAGTCAGGCTCCTCATTGCGGTCAATCTACAAAATGAGGCCTGTAGAACTTATGACCATTAAACTGTCCTTGCATCATCCATGCAAAGTAATTTATGTAAAAGTGTTTTTTTCTCTTATCTTTGACAGAATGGCCATCCAAGTGGACAAGTTTGACTTTGAGAGTCTGCCCCAGCCGGAGATGGAGCCAGCACGCTTCAATAACCTCAGACACATGGAGGAGGAGCGCCAACATGCCCGCGGCTGCCAGATCAACAGCAAACTGGGCATCGGCTGGACCATCATATCCTTCCACTGTCTGCTTCCTGTGAAATATGACCTAGTAACGAGATCAATAATGTGTAGAAGGTTTGCAGCACTGGTCGAACGGTTGTCAGGACTGCTGGATGTCGGTCGGCAGAAGTCAGAGAGCGTGACATCTGCAACATTAGCAAAGCAGATGCAGCACAGTGACAGATGGAAAACCTTATGGCTATTAGCTCTCATAAATGTGCAGTCATAGTTTTGTTTGGGTACATACAGTAGATGCTAGGGCGGCATGATATAGGTTGTGTTCACTGTTGGAGGGCAGGTGCCAATACAATGCAATGGGAGACAAACGTTTTCCCTGATCATTATTGATAGTGATTGTATTGGATTGGTTACATGTTGGAATATTGTCTCCACTTTTGGACACCTTTATGAGACAATAATTAGACAATAGTTCATATGTTCAGACAAAAAAGACATTGAACTTTGTGACAGTTTTGGTTTCATGTGGATTAGCTCAGGAATTACAGAGAAATTAGCAATAAACGAAGAATAGAAATCTGCTTTTTGCCCATAGTTATCAGCACATGATTTCCACCTGCTCTCCACCTCAAGTTTAAGTTATTGGCTCTTTAGAATGCTGTGTGACATCAGGAGCCCATGGACATCACCAAGTCCTGGGTTTGCTCCTCAGTGCTGCTGGGCCAGGTCTTAATGTGGCACATTAATTAAAACAACTGCAGTTGACCAAAGTGCTGAACTAAAAAGCTTAACACAGATTAGAACGAGGTAAAACAATAAGAAAGTCCAGTGGTCAATCATGATGGTGTTTCATCTTCTGTCCCATTACCTTTGAACCGCTGAAAATGAGACCGATTGACTTTGAGGAGCTGTATTTCCTGAACCCTCTCACATGAAAGCAGAGCGCCTGCACTTTAAGTCGGAGCCAATCATGTAACTGTAACCGGGAGAACTAACCAGATGAAAGAACAAAATTCTAGTCACTGTCCCATTATTTATGGACCTGACTGTATCCTGAGACAACACAGTATATTCCATTCAAATTGAACACAGTAAGTCCAGCAAAACACAAAATCAGGACTAAAACAAAACTGAAATGGAGCTAAATTAGGGAAATTATCGCAAAAACGAAACTTATGAAGATTTATAAGCTTTTTGCAGTTTTCGTTTAGTTTATTTGTCCATGTACCATGTGGAATCTTAAGGGAAATATGTTTTGTACCATCTGCAGTCTTGGGCTGAGTTTGCAAAAAACGGGAACCCTTTTGTCTCCTGTGTCCTCTGTATGTGTTTTGTCCTCCGGGGCGTAACACTTTAGATTTTGTGAGGCTGTGTGGCTTCTTCTTGCGATACAGATATTGCATCACCTAATATTGCGATATATATATTTTGTGTGGTTCTTATAGCATAAAGCTACAGTTGAGCTACAGTGGAGGCAGTTTTTGTGGTAATTTTGTGGAGTAGAAGAATGAGATTGTAAATCATGATTTTCCATGATTTTCAAAGCATTTGTCATCATTATACAGTCTAATTGAATCATTGCCACAGGGCCAAATGTTTTGGTGGGAAGCTGTGTTCAGTCTTGTGGAAGTTTGGTGACTAGTGACTAATATAGTGTTTCTGTAAAAAAAAAAAAAAAAAAAAAAATGAGCCTGCAGTCTGTGAAAACACTGGACAATTATGTAGATTTTCTGGCACCATTGAACATGAAAGACTCGCCCCAAAGAAAATTACCTGAATGCTAATTACAGAATTAGTTTTTTTGGGACTCCTTTTGTTGCAAAGCAGATTTCAAGAATGTTCCCAAAAGGAAACTGTCTGAACAGTCCACAGCAGTTTCATAAAGCCTGTTTGTGAGTGTCCATGAGCTGCCACAAGCTCAAAAATCAAGTCTACTCAAAGCCTGTCAGATTGGTGGTGAGCCGTGTATACAAAAAAATATTTAAAATAAAATATCCAATCTTCTTCTGAGGCTGCCATTATATCGTCCATCTTTACGAAGGCGTAAACAAACTGCACATTGTCTCATCTCCACGTCATTTGGCAGGGTGTGGGCAGTGCAGAAAAGAAGAATGTGACATCTAAGTGACACGCAGCACACCACAGAAACAAAGAGCTGCTCAAAGTGGTGTGTGACAGTGTGTTGTAAAGTTCTGGTACAGGCTGTGATTCGGGATTTACTATATTGATGATCAGTATATTACTAAATGATTTTTATAATGCATACACTGGCAGTTTCATGTTGGTTAAATCAACAGGACCTCTCCACAATTTCTTGTAGACTACTGTGTTTCCACCAAACGTTTCAACGCGCTTCATGTTTCTAGTTGGACGATTGAACACGTTGCAGTCACACACCGTGGCATCGGAGGCTCTTCATTTGCTGCCCACTTCTGCTGCTGTGTAATTCAGAGAAAACCTGCTTCTGTGGTTTTTCCCATGCACAAGTTGTGAATGCTTTGGTGACAGTAGAACAGCTTTAGTACCTGCCTCCAACACACCAGCGCAATTCTCACCCAACTTCCTAAGTTCCTGCGGGTACTCGGTGAATGCCCAACACTGTCTCGCCCCTGCATTATTTTTTTTTCATGATTTGCATCATCACTTAAGACAGTTGAACAAGAAGTCAGTTCAACTACGGAAGATAATTAATTGTTTGTTTTGTTTATTTATTTATTTCAGGTATTTCACAGTGAACATAATGGGCACAAGCCACCTCCAGTCAGTCATAGTTTTCAACAAAAAATACCATTTAACATGCAGAAGGGGAGAAAGAAAACAAAAAACAGTTGCCTGAAAGGGAGTAGGAATTTTATTCTACCCCCAATTACTCAT
>OMNZ01079086.1:14093-26672 GCA_900303255.1 Lesueurigobius sanzi
TTTACTCATATTAAAGTAAATCAGTTTGAGCTAATTGAATCGCAGAAATGTGTCCAAGATAATTGTAAGACAAAATTTCCATATCATCCCATGCTTAGACAATACTGAATTGCATAAAAAATAATATTAAAATTGCAAATCCAATCGCAATCACAATTTCTGTCCGAAGCATTTCAATTAGGTTTTTTGTCGTGCAGCCCTACCTCTCACCCATTCACACTCTCATTCAAACACCAACATACACAGACACTGGAGGTAAAGTGGGTGAAGTGTCGTGCCCAAGGACACTACGACAGTGTGCACCTGCAGTGACTCACACCATCACTCTGTGGTGTTTTGGGGTCCATTTGACTTGTGTGTTTATGATGCAGGGCAGATGTGATTATGTAGCTTCACACAAACAGATTATTAATGAATCACAGATTGCCAGTATCGCGCCAGTACAGAGCTTTGTACCTGATTGGTATAATCCGCTCAAATCCACACCAGCTTCTTGAGCGAGTGGGTTGAACTCCACTTCTTCCTGCTGGTTGTAAGGCCCGTTCGCCCGCTTAAGTTCAATGTGGGTCCAATGCTTGGGAAGCTGGATTTGTGTTGCTCGTTCGCGTGATCCGCATCCACAGGTCATTTTCCGCACGTGCACACCTTTATATAAAGATTACACAGAAATCACCCGTGGCTAATGCTTTGGCCGTGTTTGGTCAACGCACCATTAATTGCTGATCTGTTACTTTTTATGGAGTAAATGTGAAAAAGCTAGACATTTGTCATGTCAGCAACAGTATTAAAGGTATCACGGCACAGGCCGTGTATCTGGGGGTTTGGGGGGACAATCTGTCCAGTACAGCCGCTCCTGCTTCTGCTCTCTTTTCTGCTGCTGCTGCTGCTGCTAATCAGCGGCGCTCCATAAAGGCTGGCATGTGTGCGGGTGCCTGCTCTCTCCTTCTATGTCCGCGTGGTGCTGCTGGCCCTGCTTTGTTATGTTATTCAACACGTGGGAGCTCGTCCGGGACAAGTAAATAGATCTTACTTTGGTGCACTTTATCCCGGCCTCCGTCTCCTCGTTTGTTATGACCTGCTCTTGGTTGTGACAGAACGAGGAGACTGAGGCCCGGTAAAGTGCACCAAAGTAAGATTTACTTACAAAAGAAAGTGTTGAATAACATAACAAACCAAGGATAAGGCTAACATAGGGTAACTAAAGAAATGTGCAAGAAACGGGGCCAGCATGGCTGCCGGCAGCAGGGTGAGTTCCTACAAGCCCACACGGAGATGGTAGGAGAGAGCGGGCACCCGCACGCATGCCAGCCTTTATGGAGCTGATTAGCAGGCGGAGTCGTAGCGGAGCCAGAGGGGAGGAGGCGAGCACCTGGAAAAGAGAGCAGGAGCGGCCGTACTGGACAGATTGTCCCCCCAAACCCCCAGATACACGGCCTGGGCTGTGACAAAGGAGACATATGCTAAATACACTTTTCAAGCTTTTAACCATGTTATAATGTGGTTCCCTCGTAGGTTTGATATGGTGCATCTTGCTGGATCATATGGCATTTATTGTAGACAAAGGATCTCTATTTCTTCATGTGTAGTCTGTGCTCTTCTTTAACCACAGTACAGATGAAGAAATAGAGAGCCTTTGTCTACGATGGTTAACACCTGTACGATTGAGAACATACGTATAGCCTGTATTGTCCCACATGGTCCAGGAATTGGACTTGAGACCTTCTCTTGAGGGAAAGCGGCAGAAACACATCCACCAAGTTACAAATATAATACTAATATACTAATAATACTAATGTTAGCTCTAATCCAGTATAACAGATGAATATGAACAGCGCTTGGATCTTCCCTCCCTGGGAAGACGTTTGGTTTCAGAGCACGTCACACTTTGAAACACTCACTTAGCCTTGAGCAACGCAGCAGTGGCTTTAATTTGTATTTTATGAGTTCACATTACAATATTCCTTATGCTTGGTTGATGACAGAGTTGGAGGCAAACTTTGTCACAGCCACACACTGTTGGGACAAAGTGTTCCTTCTTCCTACCTTTTCTTTCCAAGTGTGCCTGTAAAAGTAATTAGGAATTGTAGGAGTTCATTGTGGTGAAATAGATTTTCAAATATCTTCTATATTCCATCATATCACCATGTTATTACTGTGCTTTGAAGTAAAGTGTGGACATTTTACATTATGTTTTGGTAAGATAGGCATCAAGCTTTTCAGTGTAAGTTTTGCAATAAATACTTTTTTTAAATTTATGTTTATTTGAACACGGTATGCTTCATGAGTTCATGTTACACATGCTTTTGTGCCTTGTACCTTTACATTTACTTCACTACATTTTAGAGCAGGTATTTGCACTTTCTATTAACAACATACTGCATTTTTGTAAGTTGAAGTAATTTTGAATAGTGGTTTAAGCACATGGATTTTCACAGTGAATCTATAGCTGCAGTAAAGTCGTTTAGAACTACTTAATGGTATAGACCTGGTTAAGTCCTGGTCTAGATCTGCTTTGATCAGTGGTTTCGCTAGGGATAATTCTCCTCAGTCATTTTGAAAGACAGGGTTGTAAAAAAATCTGCTGTGAGCTATTTTTATTCTTCATTTATTAATCATTAGTCATTATATTATGTTTGTGAGAAAACCCAGATTACAGGATGAACGGATGCAAATATAAGATAATATTTTATTGATCATCACAGCAACAGCTCTTAAGATAGGATCACACAGGGGGGAAATGTGCCTTTAAAGTATAATTTGTGTCTAGAAGCATAGACCCTTTCATTGTTTGTAAACATTCCTTAGGCCTTAGCTGGAGGCGGAAAGCCAGATCCCTATCTATTTCCATTGTAGCTGTTGTCATAGTAACAAATGTCTAACTGTTGTGCTAAATATCAGATAAAACTTTATTTTATCGTCTCAAATGTCCTTCCTCTTGTTCTTGCTCCTTAAGCCACAACAGGACCACATGTTTTAGTTGTAGTTTTACACTTATTTCTCTTGCTCACTTCCTGCCTCCAGCTGATGATGTAAGCAGCGGAAGGGTCTATAGAACATGAATTTTGAAACTACATTGTGTAAGACAGCCTTCATTGACAGTTAATGTAACCACTGGCCTTGATATATTTAAAAACAATCAGTGTGAAATACTTTTTATTTGTAAAGTAGTTATTTATTGTTAATTATAACAATAAGTTAATTATAATTATAACCATTTGTATCAATTTCAGGTTGCAGGCTGGTTGTGTTAGGATTTCTGACAGTGAACCTGAACAGCACTAAAGAAAAGTAATATACAGCATAAAAACTGACCTCACATTGGAGCTTTGGTGGTGAGGTCAGTTATTGTGCTGTATATTCTTTTCCTTTTTCTACCTTTCACATTTTTAGCAGCGCTTTAATGCAAAACCAGGCAGCTTTAGCAGGAATTTGTCCCACCGTCCCTGTTCTGACTGAAAAATGCACTTGGAAACCGTCGCAACCAAGCTAATTCAGAAACTGGCTATTGGGATATCAGAAATTTATCTATAAGTTTGTAATCAATTAACAATTTCCGGTCATTTACTATAAATGCGAAATGCTGCATCTGATAGTGAATGAATTGGAAGACAATGATATTTTAAATCTATAATACCAACATTACTCTATTGAAAACAAAGTGGCGCCTGGTTTTCAAGTCCATGTATTGAGTCATGCATGATATGAAGTCCCTCTCTGGCCCTCTATGAAGTCCCTCTCTGGCCCTCTCGTGTGTGCGCTTGCCCCTAAAGGTTAATAGACTCTGGTTGCGTGTAGTCCATACGCGCCTCGTGTCCCGCATTATCCCAAATGTCAGCTGTGTAAATGATCAGCGTTGTCCTTATCACCACACATTATCAACGTAATTGCTTCGTGACACTCGTATTTGTTTTGATGCTGCGCTGGGAACATCAATAGCCCTCTCCCTGCCGCTTTAATGCCGTAATTATAGCTACTTTACGAACAGACTAATTTTGCAGATGGAGGAGAAATTAATTGTACTTGAAGCTGTCGTCGCCCTGTTAGGGAAGTTTGCTCATAAGTTTTTGTTTGTGTTCATAGAGAACCCTGTCAGACAACTCCAGCACTGGTTAGAAAAGTTTTTTAGCAGTGTCAACAGAGTAAAGTTAATTATCCTTTGTCAAGAACTGCTAATTTGTCACCGCTCAACATTGCACTGGAGTTTTTATTTCCCAGTGCTTAGTTTGCTTGACTGTCATGACTAGAAAACGAACTCCCAGAAAAGCAACACACTTATTACGCTATTATTACGTTATCTCTGTCTCAAACTGACAAATATTTTAACGATGGGAGTCTATGGCATGTCATGATTGGATTGTGATCAAGGGTCACTCTACAATTCATGCATCTTATTGTGCATCAATGCATTTTGCCATCTTTTACAAAAACAACTTGTTTTTAGTGGTACTCAATTTTCTTGAGTAAAATTATAGATTCACAAGCAACAAATTTAGTTAAGTTAAGTATGAGATTGAAATTCTGTAAAACAGTACACATAATACACTATTCAAAATACTTTTCATTTTAGTTCAGTTAAAAAAATGTAGTGAAGTAGAAAGTACAGATACTGCTCTATAATTTATTCAAGTAAAAAGTATTCATCGTAAAAATGTATCTAAGTAAAATAACTTTTTGTTTTAATATGTACAAAACTGAAAGACAGTGGCACAGTGGTTAGTGCTTCAGCGCTAGGTCCCAGGTATACTCCCCGGGCCGGACGGGGCCTTTCTGTGTGGATTGAAGAAAAGACTGAGGCACTCGGTG
Source organism: Lesueurigobius sanzi (assembly GCA_900303255.1). NCBI lineage: Eukaryota > Metazoa > Chordata > Actinopteri > Gobiiformes > Gobiidae > Lesueurigobius > Lesueurigobius sanzi. The sequence continues at coordinate 18,897 of OMNZ01079086.1, forward strand.
GGTTAGAAAAAATCTAAAAAGCCTTTATTACTTCATGGCTAGAATATTCTTTTAAAAGAACGCCGACGCATTTCGGCCTTTCTGGACCTTCATCAGGGCATGTGGTGCATTAAAAGGTTTTCTTTCTGTGTGGAGTTTGCATGTTCTCCCCGTGTCTAAGTAGGTTTCCTCCGGGTGCTCCAGTTTCCCATCAACTAAAAACATGTACAATAGATCAGGATTAATGAGAGTGTTTTGTGAGTGCGAGTGTGGGACAACGGATGGAAATGAGCTCATGGCGCGTTTACATGCTTGAGTCTCATGTGCGTTCACTGTCCCAGCCAGATAACAAAATGAAGCAATAAATTGTACTTCAGTTTTTTAATTTTAGTACGTTAGACAAGTTAGACTATTTATTATGTTTCTTTTATTCATTTTAAGCAAAGCAACAGCAACATTTTAAGTGAATGTTTTCCTAAAAGAAGATAAATAAAGTTTAAAATAAATGTATAAATAAATAAACTAATTTTGACAAAAGTGAAAGCAGTATCAGCTGTTTCCATCTGCATCTGGGATATTTGCTTTTAGGACTCTTCCTGGACAATTACATTAATGTTCAACTGTTGAAATGATAGAATACCTCCGCTTGGACATGCACAGATGAGCAATTATGTCAGCAAGGATTTGATCGCGCTGCAGCAGCTCACATGGACTGAGTCCAGGTCCGATGGTTATAAAAAGAATAAAGCTTATAATTGTCCTACCGCCACGTAATCACTGTTGTTTCATTGTAAATGACAATGCATCTAAAATAAATATTTTTCCCACCCGCAACAGAAACACAAATCGTAGTATTTTTCAGCATAACGGCCCTCATTTGCTGTGAATCTTTGCACATCTCAACCCATCAGATATCTTTACTTTGCATTTCACTCTAACTTTTCTTCAAAGCTTCAGGGGTTTGCAAGTCCAAAATAAATACAAACATTTATTTCTGGTTTGGAATTCAGTCAAGTTTTGGTATGCAGTAAGAACTTTTTAATATTAGGAATGTTGCGCCAAAGATAAATGCTGTAGTATGTTAGATAAGTACAATTTTGTGTGTGATCTGTATGTTTAGAGTCAGTCTATTCTCTGTGAGCAGCTTTCCTTCATAGATTGATGAAGTCTTGGTTTTGCTAAGTGCATATTCGTTCCCTATGTGCTCTCTGTGTTCTGTTCTGGCTGTGGTCCTTAACAGCGGGCACCCTTCTCTGCAGCGGCGAGGAGAGTCCAGCGTGGAGGGCGTCCTCAACCAGCTGGTCCTGGAGCACTTGCAGCTGGCGCCTCTTCAGTGGGGTAAGTCACAGCACAAGGAAACAAGTGAAGGCCTCCATGTACTTTTGTGTCCGAGTTAGTGAAACCTGTTTTGAAGGCTTCAGGTTGTTGCCAGCAATAGATATTTTCTCTCATGATCTTTCCAATAGACTTTAAGCTTTCAGAATATCGCAATCTTAAACAGTGCAAGGGTGGAAGTGGAATTCGAACTGTTATGGAGCCAGATTTGGATTTGTGTATTTTGAAGAGAGACGCTGGTGACAATGAACAGCAAGACAATATTTCTCTCATCTCAGGGCAGTTTTTAACCCACAGTTTGCTAAAATGGCAGTATGATTCATGTGAGAGCATAGACTGAATGTAAATGCTGTAAATGTGATGTTACGGAAGGGAATTAGCTGCTCCTCCATTGTTTTTTTCCTTGTTTTCCTGTTTCTTCCTGGATTCATCCCGGTGCGTGAAATGCATGATTGTGTCACTAGAGCGAGCCTCACTGATCACAATCGCCTGACGCCCCTTGACGCGCGTCTACTTTATATTTTGTATGTAAACCCAACGCCTTTGTGGTCCTCGCAGCCTTTGGTGTGAACGCTCCTTTAGCCACAACTTGTGTCTAGCTCTCACAAACCCTTCCGCGCTTCCATATTCTTCACATGAATGCTTTTATATATGCAGTGTTGCCGTGTAGCACATTAAAGTACTTGCGGCCTTTACAACGGTGCGACCTATGTATGAACTTTTTTCTTTTTGAATTTTGTTGGTGTGGCTTATACTCAAGTGCGCTCAATAGGCCGGAAATTACAGTATTCTAGTTCCTTTTTCAGCTCAATAACTTGTTAGTTTGGATCGTCTCCTCTCTCTTCCTCAGCATTTCCTAATCCCAGTGCGACAGCTCCATGAAGCAGAGAATATCATTAAGTTAAGAAATGCCAGCTAAGATTTATCTGAGAGCCATATGCAGTCATCAAAAGAGCCACAGGTTCCCTACCCCTGGTCTAGCCCATTCCTATCAGGATTTATGAAATCTTTAAGAAATAATTAAAATGCTCAATCCAGCCACTAGGGGGCAGCCAAGATTTTTTAATTTTTTTTTTAAAGGAAGGAATTCCACACCTGTCCAGGAGAGGACACTGACACTGTATTATGGCCATACCGCCTTTGCTATACCTGATCCTGTCAGATTTGTGTAGTAGGCCTTCGTAACTATGAAGGGGGCCAACTGGGCCCAATTTGAAGGGGGCCCCACAAAAAAAGTCTAAATGCACAAATGGCAGCTAAACAGGTAAAGGACCAGATGAAAATATAATTTATTTTCTAAAATGCACCTGAATGCAGAAAATCACATCTGAATTTTAAAAAATCTGCAGGACTCTCAGACTCCCCCAGGTCAAAAGTGCAATATGTCTGCAGTCATTTTACGTGCTTTATAAAAAATTAGAAAATGCAATATCTAAACTGGAATTAATTCGAGTTAAAACAAAAAAAAAAAAATCTCTTTTTTTTTTTTGCCAAATCGTCCAGCCCTACTTGAAAGTTTTGTCAACTAAAAGAATCATTTGACTAAATCTGGACTCAAATTAAATTACATTTTCATCAAAAGACTAAAACTAAACTAAAATATGTCGTCAGAACTAACGTGGCTCTTATAGCACTGAAATGTTGCTGCTCAAGTAGAAATGAGGCCAACAGCTTAAAGTTTGACAAGTTGAAGTCTACCTTCTGTTGCAGATAATATTGCGCTGTTTCTCTGCTGTATTGGACATGTCCTTTACCTGTCAGCCCATACGCGAGTCTCAAGCCATGTTTGTATTTGCATTTATAATGGGTTACGGGCCATTTCTGGGCGAAGCGTAGACAGCGGCTTGGGAGACGCACAGAATTTGTAGGAGCACTCTTGGTTCTCACCATCTGTGATTATCGTTGGAAATCACTTCAGATTTAGTGCGGGTGTTTGCTTTTGAGAGCCACGTCATTTCTCTTCGGGCGCTGCCAGTATTTTGATTCGTCAGCTGTGGCATTTTGCAATAACAGTGCATTATGTAATAATAGTTGAAAATGTAATACAATTTGGTTACTACATATTATCAAATAGTTTAAAATTCATTAGTAAATACTTGACATCATTTCCCATCATTCAATCCAATTCAGTCCGTGATGTACTCAGGGGCCAGTCCATTCAAAGCTTTCAAAACAAACTATAATAATAATCAATTCTAAAATTAACAGGGAGCCAGTGCAAGGACTCAAGGATTGGTGTGATATGATGTTGTTTTTTGTTCCCTGTTAAAAGGCGCGCAGCAGCGTTCTGGACTAACTGCAGTCGGTGAAGGGCATTTTGATTAATTCTGAAATAAAGTGCGTTAGTAGTCCAGACGTGACGAGATAAAAGCATGCATGACGCTCTCAAAATCTGAAAAAGATAAAATGGGTTTAATTTTAGCTAAAAGACAAAGATGATAAAAGCTGGATTTAATGACCGCGTTGACCTGCTTGTCAAGTTTTAAATCAGAGTCCATAATGATGCCAGGGATGGTGAGTTTGATGTGCTGGCTATCATTAAAATGGATGGACATTTTATGCGAATAATGGATTTAGCCAGGTTTTGGATTATTTTGTTGATACTGTATATCCATCCATCCATTTTCTTCCGCTTTATCCGGGGCCGGAATTTTGGTTGGTTATATTTGTTTAGTTTTATTTTGTTGGTATATTAGTTGCAAAAAAAAATTGAGAGGGGTCTTTGCTTAGTTTTTTGAATAAGCTAGTTATGCGTGAATAAATCGGTGGAAAAAAAAAAACACAAAAATTTCACCTTGTTTTTTCAGGCTCAAAACTCAATAAATCAGACAATAATTAATGAATTGATCTATTTCATGCTTTGACATTTCAAACTAATCAAAGAGAGCCTAAAGGGGCGTGCCAATTACTCCACCCACAATCAAAATCCAAAAATCCCAGCGAAAGGGGCATTCTCTGAGGTTACGCGCGGGGGGTGAGTGCGTGGGCGGGTGTCACGATACCGCCAGATCCAATTGCAATGGATAATTCAAATTCACATGCGTTACAGTCGTCGAACCTGAAGAGGGCGCCATACAGCACTACATTAACTACTAATATGCACTAACGTGTCAAAAATAATGACAGCTCTATGAGACGCCTATTTAAACAGTTTATTTGATTTGAGTTTAGTTGCTTTTTAAGAATCAAACCTGTCAATCTCAAAAATGACCATAGCATGAAAAGTGTCTCACTTTAATTTGAGTTATTTTAATTTAGCAAGATGTATATTTTTTGCAGTGCTATCAATCGGACGCTAGTCATTTATACAAAGTCTCCATTCAAAGTGCAATAAAAACGTGTAGTCATTTGTGTGAAAGGTGGCTCCGTAAAGGCCTTTCTTCTGATTATGAGCCAGATAATTTGCTTCAGCCCATTAGGACGCCTTTATCAGAGTTGCCAAGACTATCACCAGCGCAATTACTGGTATAGTAGAAGCATTTCCCCAGCGGCTCAAATCGTTAGTCCAATCGGATGTTTTTAATGCCTTTGTGGCTGGGTTGCGTGATCTCTCGCTTCCACACAGATATGAGAGATAAACATTCTCTTCCCGCGAACGTCCTGAATGGATTTGATTTCATTTATTTAATTGTAGCCCGAGCATTCTCCAGGAATTAAGGAGATGCTCCGAACAGAAGTGAATCATAATGGTCTTCGTAGCCTTGGGATTTCTGAAAGCTAGTGATTTATGTTTGCCTAAGCAGCAGTCATCTAGATCTCTGCTATTGTAGGAAAGGTTTTTACAGAGCTCTCATCTAAACTGGGTGGATTAAAATTCATCATTCGTTAAAGCGAGGCATTGAAAAAAAAAGTAAATTTAGAGGTATAAATTTGAAACTTTTGATTACGAAACTAGACACGCTAACACACCTTATGTGTGACTTTGGGGGCTCTCTGATGAACACAACTGAAATAAATGATGATCAAAAACTTCTGGACATTTCATCACAGCGCAGCATTTGATTGTTATTGCTGCATTGTGTCCAATCATACACTTCAGGTGACCTTACACAACTCCTTTGACCCAGAAATGTAAGTATCAGAAGCATGACAGGCTCAAACGGCGCACGTTTCATAAAAAACGATATCTCCGTTTCTAGAAAAAACAGCAATTTTGATGAAAACCAGCCTCTGTTTAGCTTGGGATTTCTGAGGAATCCGAGGCATGTAGAAATAAACCGTTTACACCCACTGAGAGCTTAGAGTCTCTCCTTTCAAACGAGCCGTAGTATGTGCCCATAGCTATAACATAGAATACGCTGTGGTGCTACAAATATAACTAGCCGTGAGTGAAAAAAAAAGGTTTTTGTGTTCATTCATATTCTCTGAAAAATGGCCTAAAACAATCAAACATTCTGCCAGGGTATGCAGTGTAATTTACAGGGAAAAAAAGGCTTTCAAGTTTTGTAACATTTGCTCTTGCGCTTGAATATCTCTGTTGTCTTTTGCCGACAATGTCAAAATTGACTGATTAGAACCTACAACAGTTTCTTCATAATTTACACAGCATAATTATAAGTAGTCTTGTAATGAGAATGGAGAATTGTATTGGCCTAAGGTTCAAAGCCTGTTGCTGAATTGGTTCGTCTTAAAGCGGATTACTTTTATGTCCATGTGGTAAATATATTTGGCCATGAGCTCGGAAAAGGAAGCTGTGTCTTTTCTTGCTGTGCTTTCCTTTTGTACTGTTTGTTTATTTTCTGAGTACGTGGACAGCTTAGTCATTATTGGTAGCATTGGCTGGTTTCTCTGAAGTGCAAATCTACAAAAAGCCTTCTGGAAATGTACTTTGGAAATTGCTGGGTTTTTTGGTGTGTAAAATCAAGCGCTCTCTGATAAATATGTGTTGTTTATTAATTATTGTGAATAGGAACTGTAGGAATCTGTAAAGGCCAAAATAATACTGTAGTTGTAGTGTAATGCATGCTATTTAGTGTTAAGGAAAAGAAACGAAAGAAACACAAAAGAAAAGCTCATTTAAAAATCTGCAAATTTCCAAATATATTTTAGTATTTGGTAATAATCATTAATTCACAATTTGTTGGTTAGAAAATGCTTTATTGGATCACCATGGTCTTACTTCCTGATTCCTCAAGGCATTCTCCGTAAGCCCCTCCCTCTGGATAAAATCCACTAGCACTTGTTCCAGTTTCGGAGAAGACAGCCGGATTTGGTGCTTAAACCAATGAACATGTCAGAGCACACTTAGCCCCGCTCCTCGCCGCCTTTGACTCGTCCTCTGTGCAGCGAATCCCTCTGTCAGCCAATCACTCTGTCAGCCAATCATGTCTCTACTGTGCGTTCATGCTTCCGAAAACAATGAACAGCTGCTGAATGGACGCTTCGTTATGAGCTATAGTGCAATAAATACCTGTGTTACTCAGACAGAAACAGGATTGCCATTCAAGCATAGGAATTAGTAGCTAATTATATTACTAATTACCAGTGTTGGGTGTAAGGCGTTACCTGGTAGTGCGTTAAAGCAGTGTTTCCCAACCAGGGGTACAGGGACCTTTGGGGGTATGCGAGAGCTTAGAAGGGGGTATTTGGAATAATTTCAGATACAAAATAAGATCAAATTTAATTGTGTTTTTGATTATTATGCTAAAAGAAAAGCTATTTAAAACTGTAAAGAGTGAGAGTTTGATCATTCACTTTCTAACTAATCATCAAAACCATGAAGGCTGGGGGTTCTTGGAGTATAAATAAAAGGCCCACGGGGTGCACAAGACAAAAAAGGTTGGGAACCCACTGCGTTAGAGTACTCAGATTAGTTTTGTAGAGTAACAAGTAACGTAACGTGCTACTTTTGCGTGCTCAAGTAATCTAAATCTAGTACTAGCTCCTTTTACAACAAAGCAATTCGTCAGTTCGGGTCATCTCCTCGCCGCATCGGCACTTCCTGCTCCCGATGCCAGAGCGTGTGCAGCGGGTGCATGGGTCCGTCTAGTCAACAGAGAGAGGAGCTGCACTTTACTGAATCAGTCTCGGTGAGCGCTTGCTATGTCATTATTTACTTGATTTAGTTTCTCAAAATAGCGGAGCTTGTTGACTCTCTGAAGACTACTGTGTTCATCTTTAGCTCTGACGCTAACAATCGGCAATCAATCAATCAGTCAATTTATTTTTGTAACGCCCAATATTATAACAGAAGTCATCTCAAAGGTCGGTATGGACAAAAACAGACATCAAGAATGATCATAATAAGTCACACACGAATGAAATGTCACAACCAGATGTAATGTCCCGTAAATAAGTAAATCATAAATTAGAGTAACAAGCTTAGAGTATCCCCCATCCTTAGACCTTCCTCCACGGTGAGGAAAAACCCCTAAAAACCCCAAGGGAAAAAGTTAGGAAACCTCGAAGGGAACCAGTCTAGAAGAAGGATCCATCCCCCTTGGACGGATGGGCCAGTGGTGA
>OMNZ01079102.1:3291-23490 GCA_900303255.1 Lesueurigobius sanzi
ACTAGTCCCTCCATGCCGCCCTAAAGTCCCTCCTTCTCTGATCTCAGCTACTAATGTCTGTCGCTTTGACCAATGACAAGAGCTTTCCCGGAGCTGGCTTGCAATCATTTTTGATTTGAAAACACCCGACCAAGGGGGGGGGGGGGGGGGGGGGGGGGGGGGGGGGGGGGGTTACCAAGCTTTAATTGCATTGTCAAAACTCAGCGCAACATATCGTTTCCAAAGCCTACACATTAAACAAGTCGCGGCAAAGCGAATCTTCATAAAATATCGAAAGCTCTTTCTCTCGGTGCTCCACACTTGGCATTTTAATTATGCAGCCTTATCTGATAGATGTGCAGAGATATAGCTCATGTCAAAGTTAGATTAATTTTTTATTATGTGTTCTTATATTCAGGCTGTCAATGGGTGTGGACAATCTGATAAGGCCCATCGATGATTGAAGATTATTTAAGATTATGAAGAGGAGCTGTTACCTGCTTTGAATGGTATTAAGAGAAAGGAATCCACGGCGGCCAAGAAGTTTAGGGTTCCCATCGTAACTGTGTTCTAAGAGGAAAAGATTTGTCCAACATTCAAAAGGGGGACATTTTAGGTCAAATTTATTTTATTTTTTTACTCAGATTTTTGGTTTGTCCAAAGATTTTTATGGGAAATTGTAAGTTCAAATGCATTTTTCTCACATTGCTGCAACCAAATGTCCACTGTCACATTTTCCAGTCTTGTATTTAACAATATTTTTTAAAGGTTTTCTCAAAGGGATTTTTCAATTTTTATCTGCTGGCCTTTTTGAACCTCAAAAAACAAGGCGTAACATTTATTTTTGTAGAATTTTCACTAATAACTTATTCAAAAACTAAACCAATCCAAAATTCATTTGAACATCTATTTAAACCTGGCTCTGTCCGTTAATAATTGGTCACTGAAAATGTAAGAAATTTTGCCTTTATTTTTATTTGAAAATACAAAATGAAGGAAAACGTACAATACATTTTCTTCTCATATTACTATCATTACTATCTTTATTTATTATTATTATTATTATTATTATTATTATTATTATTATTATTATTACTATTACCTGTTATTTTTCTTCTTTGATGGCACATTTCCTGACTTTTTGCACCCCCTCTGTGTCATCCTGTCCTAAGAGCTGTTGTGACAAGTACATTTCTCCATTGTGAGATCAATAAAGAACTATCTTATCTGATCTTATCTGAATTAGCAGCCGCTTTGTTTACATCTTTAGCGGACCTCAACTAAGTCATTTTTGGGTCGTTTTGAGTGAAGCGAAAAGTGGTCTGTAAAGTTCCTTTGTGTTTATCTGGGCAATATTCAAACCTCGCCTGGAAAGACGGAAGAGATAGAGAGAGAGAGAGAGAGAGAGAGAGGGAAAGAGAGGGGGAGAGTGAAAGCCGCCTCAAATGAGGATCTGTTGGGTCCAAAGGTCGGATAAAATGTTTGGGTCCGGACAGGTCGACATTGGGGTCTTGATCTGAAGCCCGGTCCACTATTGAGTGACCTCTGCCATATACGGTAGATGGTGTGAGTTACGTTCTTATGGCAAGGCACCTGACTGGCCAGCCATTTTTGCAAATATTAAAAGAGAAAGACGAGCACTTGAGGCTCATATTAACAAGATTACACTTGTTAATATGGGCTCCGGAGCCAGCCCCAGTAACTAACTGGCTTCACGGAGAACTGGCCAATTGAACCTCCATTGTTACACTCTATGGCCTCGCCCTAAATAGACTCATATTGCTGATAGTGTAACTATGGAATTTAGTTTACAGTGTGACAAGTTTAGGATCTTGTATGCAGGAAAAGGCAGGAGACTTTGCACATTAATGATGGGAGCACAGGATGAAGGCAAAACCCAAACAGTGAGACAGAAAGAAATCCCACACACCATCGATCCTTGCAATAGATTTATTTGGTTGCAACGTTTGGACGACCCTGAGGAAGACCCTGAGGAAGACCCTGAGGAAGACCCTGCTTCAAGATCTTACATGCAAAATGTAGGTGTCCCAATGTCAAACTGATTTGCTTTAAAGGTAGCTGTAGGTTTTATATCACCAATAACGCACTCACTCCACAATGCTGTGTGTGTGATTTCAGCAGTGGTTCACAGAGTGGGGTTCGGGACCCCACAGGGAGTCGCGAGGCACTGAGCAGATGATAATAAGATGTACTTTTTGAACTGAAAGTGGCCTCATGTTTGTGAATTAAGGAAAAATAAATAAATAATAATAGTAATGACTTGTGTTGCACTTTTCAAGCCTGATGACCAAGTTACTCAAAGTGCTGCACTGTAGACATTATACACTCCATACTCAATGCTCAAAAGGCTGCCATTCTGCGCCATCGCCCCCTCTGACCACCACCAACCTTTCACTCTGACTCATTCTGACCTATTGTACATGTTACTCAACTTCTCAAATTAAAAATTGTGCTTATTGAAATGAATAAAACTGTATAGTGTTGGTATGGTCATGTTGAAGGTTTCCCAGCTTGAAAAGTCTACAGATTTTGGTGGGGTAATATTTCTCAAAGCACATTGAGAAATTTTGAATAGTTCATTTACCAAAACAGATATCTTCATTTTAAATTGTTTTGCTATTATTATTATTTTTAGACTTCTATTGCCATTGACACCAGTCGAACTGAAGTTGAATCAATCAAAGATCACTAACAAGAGACTTTCTGATGCACTAAAATACATCTGGTCATTAAAACACTGCTACACAAAGAGGAAGTTACAAGCACTTGAGACACTGCAGGTGAATGGGGACAAAATAAACTAAGTGATATCAGCTTGAAACTTTTGTTGCATATTATTGACATGAATATGAGAAAACAATGTATTGCAAGTGTTCTCATTTTATGTTTCCCGTCAAAATAAGCCATTTTCTGCATAAAAATGTCCAAAATTGTCTGTATTTTTGGTGAAAAAATCTCGATAATCAATAAATTGAAATGTATGGTTTTATTTTGTTTATACACTACCGGTTAAATGTTTGGGATCAATTTTTATATAGACTTTTTCTTTATTTAAATTCTTCAAAATAGTCACCCTTTATTCTTGACATTTTCTCAATCAGCTTCATAAAGCACTGAAATGGTTTAGGGAAAAAAGGGAAAACCATTTCTGTGACGACATCGTGAAACTCAGCAGAAAATGTCAAAAGTGCAAAGCTGTAATCAAAGAAAAAAAGATTGAAGAATCTATTTCAACCTTTATAAACATCCATCCATTTTCTTTCCGCTTTATCCGGGGCCGGGTCGCGGAGGCAACAGTCCGAGCAGAGATGCCCAGACTTCCTGATCCACTCACACCTCCTCCAGCTCTTCCTGGGAGATCCCAAGGCGTTCCCAGCTGAAAGACCTGGTCTTTCCAGCGTGTCCTGGGTCTTCCCCGAGGCCTCCTCCCAGTGAGATGTGCCTGGAACACCTCTCGAGGGAGGCGACCAGGAGGCATCCGAAACAGATGCCCGAGCCACCTCAGCTGGCTCCTTTCGACGTGAAGGAGGAGCGGCTCTGTTCCGAGCTCCTCCCGGGTGACTGAGCTCCTCACCCTATCTCTAAGGGTGCGCCCAGCCACCCTGCGGAGGAAACTCATTTCGGCCGCTTGTATCTGCGATCTTGTCCTTTCGGTCATGACCCAAATCTCATGACCATAGGTGAGAGTAGGAACGTAGATCGACTGGTAAATCGAGAGCTTTGTCTTTCGACTCAGCTCAACCTTTACAGTTTTTAGTTTAAAACATAATTCCATATGTGTTCTTCAGTGAGAATAATGCAACATACAACATAAATAAAGAAAAACCATTACATAAAAAAGTGATCCCGGTTGTGTATATTAGATATAAATATTTGTTTAGAGTGGATTTTGGATATCAATGTTAGTTATTGGTGAATAAATCTGTAATAATCCAAATTTCCCTTTTTTGGGGTTAGAAACTCAAAAAATCAGGTAAGAAATTAAATACTGAATACCGTATTTTCTGGACTATAAGTGACTCCGAAGTATAAGTTGCACCAGCCAAAAAAATGCATAATGAAGAAGAAAAAAAAAAACATAAATCGCACTGGAGTATAAGTCAAAATTTTTGGGAGTAAATTTACTTTACAAAATCCGAGACCAAGAAGAGACATTTCATCTTGAAAGGCAAGTTCTAATAACAACAATAGAATAGAGAACAACAGGCTGAATAGGTGTACAGTATGCTAACGTAGCACACTGATAGTTATTCAGCTACACCAAGCATAAACAACAAACTGAATCTGGAATGTTAACATAAAATATTAATTCATATATAAGTCACAACTGAGTATAAGTCATAGGACCAGCCAAACTATGAGAAAAAGTGTGACTTATAGTCCGGAAAACACGGTAATCCCATTGAACAAATCTTGAATATTTCAGTCCAAGACCGAAACATTTCGAATCTGTAGATGCCTTAAAGGGGAGATACATAATGTGAGAAAAAGACAATTTTGAGAAAATGGTCATTAACGATACATTTCCCCATATAGTTCTACGGAGAAATGTTGAATCAGTTCAATAATTACACACATTATTGTAAAGATTAGGTCATTTAGTTGTTTCCAGGTGAAGGAGAGCAAACTGACCCCAAACCTGAAAATGCATCAAGAAAAAGTCTTTTGGCTGTATACTGTAGTGTATCCCCTTCAAAGTACATGTTTCTAAAGGTAAACATCATTATTTCTGGTTTAAATCTGTTTTTTTTTTTTTAAATCTATATATATACCTTGAAAAGTTAAAAGTGTAATTCATAGTAAACCACAGGCGCTAATGCACAGAGCCGAGAGCCGAGCCTAAACCCTTTGACACGAGAGCTTCACGTCTAAAGCAGCTCCGACTCGGCGCCACGGGCCAAAATATGCAGCGGGGCATTAACTATGGATGAGTATTAAAAGGTAGACATTAAACGCTTGGTTTCTGTCGGCACTGTTTTAGGTGGATACGGAGAGGGAGAAAGCAAACCTTCAAACTTTACCGAGACGCCTCACACTCCAATCCCACCGGAGCCAATTGTGTCTTTTCAATAAATGAATACAAATGGGTGAAACGCATATATTTGAGTACCTTTTATTGTGAAAATTTTTTTTTTTTTTTAAGTAAAACATTTATTAGACTTACAGTGCAACACCAAAATGTGAATATTCATGAATGTCCATCTGTAAAGCACATTTCTCACACATTTGCAGGACCGAGTATCAAAACTTTGGAAACACTTTCTTATATATTGTTTTTTTCTTTTATTTCAAGACTGTAGATTCTCACTGAAGGCATTAATATATGAATGAGCACATATGGAATCATGTTTTAAGGGGAGACACTGAGGTGAATAGGGGGGAAATTCAAATTGAGTGATATCAAGATGAAATAACCCCTTTTTGGTAGCACTTTAGAATACGGCCCGGTAACTATAGGTAATTACTAGTAATTGCTATCAAAAAAACAATAATTACCCAGTAACTCTTAGGTAATTAACCCTGACCCTAACCCTAACCCCCTTACTAGGGTAGATAGTAATTACCTAGTAGTAACCAGTTGTTACCGGGCCGTATTCTAAAGTGTAACCACTTTTTCTGTATATTACTGACATTAATAGAAAAAAATGTGTTGGAAATGTTCTGATTGCCTATATTTTTGGCAATGAGTTTTATTTTGTTCATATTTTATCTACAAAGATTAGGAGAAAAGGGGATTTTGGATATTTTGTTTAGTTTTTGAATAAAATATTTGAGTCAAAATTTAAATTTTTCCTTGTTTTTTTAATCAATCAACATTTATTTATAAAGCCCTTTACAACAGCAAAGTGACCAAAGTGCTTTCCAGTAAAATGAAACAGTTAAAGGCACTATACCCAAATGTTTTATTACAAATAAAGAAAGAGGGAAAAAGTAAATGAAATAGTAGGTTCCTAACTTTCCTCACACATTTGTAAAATCCCACTTCTTCATAGAGATGAGTTTATTAGCACTTTTCACAACTTACAGGGTCACTTTGTAGTGTCACTGTCACAGAAATGTGACAGAAGTTGCCTGTAAACTTATGAAATTGACAAAATTGCTTTGTATTTAGATTTCCACAAAGGTGCGACTTTACAGGATAATAAAAGGAGGACGAAACCAATTAAATTAAATCAATTGTTTTCTCTATGTATTGTGTTTCTGTGTCTGTCTATGCAACTGACTCTCCTCCAAGACAAATTTCTCCTTTGGGAGACGAATAATACAATGTATCTAATTCCAGGACTATGAATAAAAATCAGGTATAGCGCCTTTAATGAGCAAAACAAAAAACTGTTTCAAGAAAACAATAATACACATATCAAGAAAATAGAATCAAATAAAAGGAGTTGGGGTTCAAAACTCAATCAATCAGGCTTGGAAATAAATACTGAATAATCTCTTTGAGCAAACCTTTATTGTTACGCCCAAGACTGAAAGGTTCGGAGTCTGTAGGGGCTAAAGTGGAGATGTGAGGAAATTGCATTTTGAGAAAGTGGCCTTTGAAGTTACAATTTTCTGTGTCAACACCTTACAGTGGAGATTTAGAAATGTATTTGTTTCCAGGTGAAAGTTTATATGTTGAGTGATAAAACTAGGCCAAAATCTGAAAATGAAAACAAATCGCTTTAGCCTGTAGCGTCTCCCCTTAAACAAAGAAGGTTGAAATAGATTCTTCAGAATAGTTTTGCTTTGATCATGCTTTTCCCACTTTTGGCATTTTCTCAATGAGCTTCACGATGTCGTCTCCAGAAACGGTTTTCACTTCGCAGACTGTGACCACTTTAAACCTGAACCTCTTGTGAAGCTTGTGCATTTAAAATATAAAACATTTTTGCCTTGGTTCACCCTTTTTGGTTTCCTAATTCCACGTGTTCATCCATAGTTCAACGCCTTCAATGAGAATCCTACAGTGTAAATAGTGTTTCCAAAGGTTTTGTCCGGTATCGCGCACTTAGGCCTATGTGCCATTGTCACACAATAAAAAGTACTTTTGTTGTTGAAAGGTCCTCACCTTGTGGCATTCTGTGGCAAATGGGTGACTATCGGGGACCTTGATGGATGGATTCAGCCCTTCCACAAACAATTCACAGCAACAGAGTCAGCTTGTATCGTTTTGTTCACAACACTGGAAAAAAGAAGAGTATACAATTATGACAAATGCATTTTCATTCTGTAGATACAAAGTTATGATAGTGATTTCTTTGACAATGGCGTAGCTACGGTTTGAAGTAAAAGAAGTTTGAGGGGAGATAAACTCACAAAAGTAGGCTACAGAAGAAGGAAAGAAACTCTTTAACTTTTACGCCAGTGGGAAAGAGAACAAAGGCGGATTTGTTTTTCAGGACCTCGCGTTCATTTGCATGTGACACCGTCCATTTCAGCTGTTTGAAGCCATATCAAATATATTTAGGATTGAGCTAAATCACGGCGGATAATCAGCGTTTAATGAGAAAGAACCCTGTTGATTTTAATTTGACTGCAGTGAGGCTCCCATCTGATGTGAGCCGCTGTAGCCCCGGCACTGGACCACATGTCCCCCCCTGCTGGTCCAACAGCACATCTGAGGCTCCTCGTGTCTGCAGCCTCCACACAACACCGCTGCCGAGAGGCACGTCCATGTGAAATATAAAGGCTGTTTTATTTTATGGCACAATAAGGACAATACGCGTTAGACTATTTAGTTGTTTATTTATTTAAAACTGTTAATGTAGGAATGAGTCGTGTGGGGTTTATTTCTATAATAAGCTACAGTAACACACATTGGGTACTGATTTGAACTAAATGAAAAAAAAAGTAGCCTACTAATGGAACCCTGTGCCCCTGTAAAAGGTATAAAATGAAGTAAATCACAATTGCAATGTAAGTACTGTATTTCCTAAACTTCAATGTTCCCTTTCCTTTAGAGATGAGACTTTATTGATCTCACAGTGGAGAAATTACGTTACAACAGCTCTTAAGAACACACAGGGACTGAAGATAGTTTTAGAGAATGTGCCATCAAAGAAGAAGATACATTTGTATAACATGTAATTATAGAATAACGTATCACTTTTGAACAACGAATTTAAAAAAAATAATTAAAATAAAAAATCTAAGGAAGACGATAGTTTGTTTTTCAACTGCAATCCTCAAACATAAACATGAAGCTTGCCTCCCTCGTATCTACCCTGTTTTGGCTCCACTTTCCTCGGGACGCGCTAACGCGAGCTGCGCCTCCGGTCTCTCTCGTGCGCACTGACTTTGAGTGGAAAACACGGTGACGTAAGTGCTCTCCATCAATCAGCGCGCGGGCCCGCGTGACAGACAGCGACAGACAGATGTTGGGGCGGGTACTTTATTTCTTTCAGCTCATAATAAGCGACTCCAGACGTGCTCCCCGTGTAGATAATCCGTTTTGAAGACTGCCCGTCGCCTGAGAAATACCCAATACAGACAGACGGGGACAGAGCGGCTTATGAGGGGAAGAGAGAGGGAGATGGGCTGGTTACTTACCGCTGTAGCTTGAGTTGGTAAAAGTTTATATTCCGCTATCATGCCTCTTCTTTTCGGTAGTGTGTCTGTCCTCGCAGGGAGAGTTAACTCCTGTGATAGTCCCGTGGCTTTGGAGAAATATTTCATGGAAAATTTGGTGTAAAAAACGCATATAGGTTTCTAAAAAAAAGGCTAGATCAAGCGCCGCGTATAAGTTAACATTTCATAGCCCGTGCCCTTTATAAACACTTTACGGTGCATAATAGTTAGGATGGAGAGTATAGAGGCTATTAGTGGGCGCCTCTTGTGGATTCGGAGCCCCTCCCCTTCCCCAGAAGCCGCTCTAAAAAGGTGGAACGAATCGATCCGCAGTCTCCTTTGTCCCATTAAAGAGGTCACCCCGAAATATCCTCGTCTTCGAGAAGTTTGAACCAGAACGCACCCGCTTTGCGCCACTCAATAACACGCACCGAGTTGAACTGAAAATAAAAGTTTTTTTTGGCCACAGATCGCGAAGAGGAATTTCAATTGTACACATTGTTGAAATTGGAGAAGGAAATGTTCTCCCCAGTATTAAAAATATATATAGAATTACCTACAACCAATACAAATTTGTGAGTCAATGTTACAAGTGTGTGCGTAATTTGCTGTTCATTTGGAAAATTGTACATTTACGTTTGAAATATATTTGCTATTATCATTATTATTAATATTATTACTATTATTTATCCTATGGTCCATGCGCAAAGTTGGTTAAATGTTAATGAGGTGTTTGCTGCTTAAATACATTGACTGTTACGCATTGCAGACGGGACATGGACCGCACGAAAAGATTCCACTTTCCACAAACTAAACCACAAGCTCAAACGTTTTGAAATGTATCCGGTAAACATGAAGCGATACACTCTTTGGGCTTACGGGACCAGTTTGGGGGTGCGCCGCGTAAAGGACGATGACGCCGTGGCAGGGGACAGGACGGGACAGCAGCGAATGAAAGGCCGGGGATGAGGAGCAGATTGACAGGTGGGCTCTGACTGTCAGGGTGACGCTCACGCGGAGGGGTGGAGTAAAGAGCCCGGGCCGAAGAGAGGCAGCTGCATGTGTCTGTCGATCAGAGAGAGCTGTCTGAACGGAGCGTGCATCTTCAATGTGCGCACACCTCACTGCGGTGCCCCCGAAATCAACAACAATCATCAGAACAGTGTAGACCGGGGCCGTGGGTGCTCCTGGGATCAGCAGGACAGGCTCGGGTGCTGTATTGGGGGCGAGTTTTTTTTTTTTAGGGGGGGAGGAAGTGTCCGCGTCGACAACGGCGGAGATGTGAGTATTTACGCTGATCGCTGTAGGCTTTCGGTTTGAGTGATTGACGTGCGACTAAAGCGACTCAAGTCTCATTCTTTTCTGTTTTCCCCCACGTTTCAGAGCGACATCCACCAGGACAGAGACAACACGACACGGTTTGGACTCACTACTGTTTCATTTTGGCCGCGTAAAGAGGTATGAGAGTTGCCAGGAAGCGCGGAGAAGCTCTTCTTTGCTACGCGGGGCTCGTTCGGCTGCTGCCCGTACCTCCTCTGCCCACTCTGCGGGGCGTTCCGTCTGTTTTCTGCCAGTCAACCTGCGATGAGTTACGACAGAAGTTAACCAAGCACTTCCTGTGATAATAACACGTTTGTACGCCATTCCAAGCGGACATAACTAAGATGGACAATCGTGCGTAAAAGTGTGCGCCTGATAGAACTTCTTCGCGGGATCTAATTTAGTGACTTTTCTGTTTTACCACGTTTTGAAGAAGTGCCAGCGAGACGACACGGATTTGATTGCGCCCTGTCCCGGTTTCCACTCGTCGGCTTCTCTGCATGAAAAGTCTAGCGGAAAGTCCTGCAGCAGCATGCCGAGGAGAAAGCAGCAAGCGCCGCGGCGCTCAGCAGGTAAGCCCCCCTATAACACATACTCGAACCTACGCTAAACTTTAGATTCACGTAGACATGGGTAGCAGTCTTAAAGTGTTCATGGGCATGCCACGACCTCAGATAGCCTTCTCGACTACGTAATTACAATACTACTACTACTACCACTACCACTATACTCTACCATGAGACAACTCTTTGGCTCTCACTTCGCAATGCATCAATCTAGACGAGCACAAGGCACAACGTGAACTTAGTGTATGTATTTTGATCTTTGACCGAATGCCCACTTTCCTGTTTCGGGAGAGTTTCCACACAAATGGGTCACACTTGTACATGACTGAGAGCATTCACTTCATTTAGCACAGCTCCCACGTCTAACTCTCCCCTGCACCGTGTCTACTTCTCTCAAGCATTAAATGTGTGTTTTGCACTTATCTGCTCTGGCATGTTTGACTGACAGTATTGTTTCATTTACACGACCATGCATCAATGCCAATTCTGCCTGAGAGAAATGAATGCTGCACTTCAGTTTCAGTGATGTAAAGCTGATCCTCCACGAGGTGCCAGCATCCAAGTTCTCCAAACAAAGCTCATCTTATCTCACTTCTACAGGCCAGCGTGTTTGATGTGTTGGTGCCAGTAAAAACACTCGCATAAAGAAAGAAGTGGCGTATTTTGAGCTTGTGTTCCGCTCTGGGATTGCCATCCCTGATTTGATGCTTGATTGATCGCCTGTCATGCGACTGCCTTTGATCTATTCATTCCTGATAAACATCAGTAAATCATTCACCATAGAGACACGCATGCGCCCAGCAGCTGGACTCACTCAAAGGACAACTTTTCTGTTTTTTTATTGGCCCCAGCCGAGAGACAAAAACAAGACAAATTGAAAGGAAAAAGTTCTCAAGCAGGGTAAATACTTTGCGATTAAAAACCCAAAGGGGAGGGACTGGGGGAGCTGAGAGTGTTGGTGCGGAGAGAGATCACACAGAGGATCATCTATTAGGAGCAGCCCTCTAACACCACAGGCTGAAGCACTAATGGTCACTGCAGGCTCTTGACCTGCCCTTTCAGAACCAGGAAGTGTTGGTAAATCCTCATTTATTCTTTAGACAGGCAGCTCTTTGTTGTGTCTTTGCTACAGGAAAGTTGTTTAAACTTTAAATTAAAACAGCTACATTTTAAATACGTAGGCAAGATCACTTTCAGTCCCTCATTTGTGCTGAATTGCAAAAATGGCAACTGAAAGATGAGCAGAGGAGTCAAGTCAATGTGGGTGACTTCTTTTTGCATACACGGAATCTTTCTTGTTGCTTCTTTGCCAACCTGACTGCCACTGTTCTCCTGCCCGAAAATGAGGTTGAATCGCGTGTTTTTCGCCTGAATCTATTTGATGTCCCTGGGAGATGTGCGTGATTGACACACATTTCCAAATGACTTGCCTTTGAAGTGTGCGGCGTAATGACCAAAGCCGCATAAAACAGCGGCAGAATGCTAAGCAGGCAGTGGAAATGTGAGGTTAAGCAGACTTAATCAAGGTTGTGACGAAAAAGACTTTGAACTCGGTGGGGCTGTAATTTCTAATTGACGCGAGGCTTTAGTGACGGATCGGGAGAAATGTGTTTGAAGAGGCAGAGAGCTGTATCAGTGAAATGAATTGTGCCAGTTCAGTGTGGACACTGGTGAAAAAACCCTTTACAAGAAGACAAAAGCAGGAGTTTCTGTGCTCACACATCTCCTGGTCATTCAGCTCAGCTCTGGAGTGGGCTCTTTCTCTGCTTTTCAATATTGCTAATCTTAGTCTCTTGCAACATATCGAGTCTTTTCTTGTGCACATGAAAACAGAATATTTATATTTCCTATAACCATGACTAGGGCTGCACAATATGAGATCAGATTGCAATATTTTGAAAACAAGCACATGAATTCGATAACCTTAACGGAGATTCTTGCGATATTTGACTTTCAATGTGTTCAACCATTTCAACACATACATTTAAGTTGAAGCAAAAAAGTAAGCAGCATGTGTGAAAAATGAGAAGATGGAAGACCTTTGCTATATATTGTGGCTTCTTGTGACATGTATATTGCATCATCAAACTAAAAAATGCTATTATATAAACATGAATGCTGATATTTTGATTATTGTACATGTGGCTTGGTTTACTTGTTAAAATCCAACACAGACGAACTATGACAAGATTTTAGATCGTTTGATCATGACGAAACGCAATCCTCCGATGAATCTGGACTTTACATTCGTTCCTTTGTCGCGAAACACTGAAGTTCTAAGCGAAAACAGCTTCTGACAGCGCAACTTCCTGTCAGACCGAGCTCGGAAACACAATCACGACGCGTTCGCTTTATCGCAGAACGGATTCGGAAGCCACGTGCGTGTTTGCCAGACGCCAAACGGGACTAAAAAACGGCCCGGCTCTGTCTGAAGTGGCCTCATTCTCGCGGCGCTTTTTGAATATCGATTTAATTGTCTGCTCCCGTGACAGACACATACATCACAGGCAGTAATGGTCAATCCAGGCTTGGCAGGCCCCCGTCCCTATATCATTTCCACAGCTATTTGCGGCATCCAAAAGTTTTAGCACCTTCGAGGATAGCAGTCAACATACAGTACAGTACGAGCTGCTGCTGCTTCCTACTGTATACTCTAAGCTCGCCTGCGTTTTTCATAACACATTAGTAGATGTTTCCACCAAGCTAGATTCGTCAGCGAAACAAAGTGTTGCATGCTCCCCAGCGAGGAAGGTCTCAATGCCTCTTTGTATGCCAGTTGGGAAAAAAAAGGCTTTGTTTCATCACTCATGTTGATGATTTTGAGAGCCGGTAATGGCGCTGCTCCCTATCTACTTTATGACCAGTGACAATACATCAGTGTTCTTTGGTTTGGAACGGGATTACCACATCTGTTAGTTTTGGCAGTCGGGTTCAATGCGGTGCAATCCGAGCAGCCCCCGACTTTTGCTGCAGTCATTTGGCGTTTTTTTGTTGTTGCTTCGTTTACGACCCCTTTGAAGAAGAAGAAGTTTGCGGTTTATTCTACCTTCGCAATTAATGTAAGGTAAACAATGGAATGATATGATGTATTGCACCGGTGCTCAGATGAGGGGAGCGGTGAGGCGTGTTGGGTTGGTAATTGAATTTCTCGCATCTCGCATTACAGTTGAGACAGTAGCAGAAGTTTTAAGGCGACGATCATTCGCCTGCGCACCGATAGCTTGGTTTGATTCGCTTTTCCGAGGGAATTAATAATTGCGTTTGGCCACTTCTTGTACCAGGGGTGCCCAAAGTATTTCACACGGAGGGCCAAAGTGGAAAGTGTTAGCGAGCAAAGGGCCAATCGCAATACTGTTTTACATAAAGAAGGACCCAATTCAACCAGGTCTATGACTAAATCCCCTTTAATAACTGTGTGTTGAGTAGGACATGCTGTTTTGGCGTCTTTAGTAATTAGTAATATATTCAGTCGAATTAATCAAAGTACACTGCAAAAAATGACGTCTTTATAAGTGAACATTTCTGGATTTTGTGACTTGCCAAGTAAAAAATGTAAATAGAAATAGAATTTTGTTCTTTTTTGAAATGTGTTTCCTATTTCTTTTAAGTGCAAATGATATTTACTCTTATTGCATGTGCAATAAGATGTTTTTTGTCTTATTATAAGTGCACAAAGACTTATTCCTTTGACAGATAAATGTATTTACTTGAAATTTGCTTGAATTCACAATATTTTACCCTATTTTAAGTAATTTTGACTTGCCAAGGAAAATTATCTGCCAACAGAACAAGTATTCTTACACTTAATATAAGAAAAAGCATATCATTTGAAGTACATTTAGATTTATTATCTAATTTTTAGTGCAAGAAGTTGTTTTTTCTTTCAGTGCAAAAATACTTGTTCCATTGGCAGATAATTTCACTTAAAATTCAGTTAAAATGACCCAGAATGAGGTCAAATATTATTAATTCAAGCAAATTTAACTTATTGAGAGATCACCTTTTGCAGTGTACCTGCTCGAATCAAGGTCAAATCATCTTCTTTCAACCAAATTTTACTTATGTTAGATTAGTCTTTGCACTGTAGGTGCTCCTCACGATCACAGCTCCATCTGGAGGGCCAAATGAAACCCCTTGGAGGGCCGAATTTGCCCCCACTTTGGGCACCACTGCCTTATACAAAAGCATGTACATTTGGCCTCTAAACTGCTAAAAATCTTGTATATTTATAAGCGCAGTTTTTTTTTTTTTTGTAAATATTTCATACATGAATGAATTCTGGATGTTCTTAGCTTTCAAATGATAAATGTCATGTTCAAATACTTGTGTCCAACCACTAAAAATACATCCTACAAACATTATCTTTTAACTATACTCAAACTATATCAAAATGCCCTCAAGCAGCGGCACGTTTCTCTTTAGCTTCATCAGGTCAAAAACTTGTAAAAATAAAAACAAACTTCACACTATTTCCACAGTCAAACGATTCACCGACTAATCGTGAATATAATTGATCGATTAACAAAATAATCATTAGTTTCAACTCGCAGCCCTATACTGTAGATGTGCCGCCAATATTACAGCATTTTCAGACGTTCCCCTTGTGCGTTCCCACTGAGAAGCATGACACACAGCCACCACAGAGCTCACTGTGAGAAGCTCCTCCTCACAAGCGCCCTCTGTAATTCTGTTTTCAGCAAGAATGCAAAATATATTCAGTACATTAAGAGTATTGAATCAAAATCATGATCTTCATATCGAAATACGTACCAAAACTATTGAGTAACTGAAATTTCACTATACGGGGACAATAAAAGTTCACCTTTAGCCTTTCTTTTCTTATTCCAAGCACCTAGACATGATATTTTTCTTATTTATAGATAGGCTAGTTCCTTTGGAAGAATTTTTGTTGTTGTTTTAAGACAGCTTTTTCCAATGCTATCTTATGTATAGGTTCATGTTTAGCTTATGTGCTAATCTGACAGTATCACATCATTCTACACGTTACCTACAGAGTACAGATGATGAATCTAGATCTAGAATCTTTACCTGTTATATTATAACTTCTGCGTGAATAGAAACAGGAAAACTCTGGCTTCCCTCGCTCCCACGTTGCACATTAGTTGTAAAAACACAACATATGGAGGCCACTGCTCATTCATGTATCGAAAAACTCACCGTCCCGTCTATGTACAGACATTCAAAAAAGATCTATACTGACTAATTCGCAACGAGTACAAATACTATCACCATTTACTCGCGGATTTGAGGAGTTTTGCATCGTAATACTGGACAATCCTCACACACTCACACTTTCTCTGCTGCTCTTACTCTGCCAGCCACAAATCACACAGAGTAGAGTCAGCAGGAGGAATGAACGTGTCAACTAATCACTCGACTTTACGCAGGATTTTCAGAGTTCCCCATTTGTTTTGCAGAGGTTGGAAAGGTCGTGTTGCACAATTGAGAACTTGCTGATTTATAGCAGCGCTGTTTGTATTTGTGCAATATGTTATTGAGTGTCGTGCCTTGAGGTGGCAATGGACGATTTGGAAGAAAGATTGCGATTTTGGTACATGTGACGTGGTGCAAAGCTGATGTACAGCAACTTGGTGGTGATCAGTATTTTGACTGGTGTAAAGATCATGGCGTTGTCTCAGATCCTCGAAGTAGACAAATCTCAAATATCAGCCGTTGTTTCTCAAAAAATATTGATTTAAAAACGTATCCGAGTGCTGTATGTTGCATTTGGGAGAGACTGAGAAAAGAGACAGGAGCCACCAAATGTACAATACAAGCGGGACAATATACATGCATTTTCCAATATTTTTGCAATATTTTAAAGGCCTGTACTTTTTCATGCTGATATCAATGCTTTTGTAGATGTCATGTATATTAATGAGCCTGCAGTGCTCCAATACAATTTAAAGCACTTGGATCAAACGCAAATACATTACTTGTTAATATAATGTGTATTATTATATAAAAGAAATATCAACTTGTGGCTAATTTATTTTATTTACAAAAATTACAGTTTTCTTGTGTATTTAAATGTAAATTAAAGTGCATATGACACATTAGAAAAAAAAATCACTAAAACATTTAACACAATTATACTTTTTAGATTTTGCTAACATTTTTACCTAGCTTTCACTATTTTGACATTTTTTACAATGTTTATTTTTTTCAATTCCTTATTGGGCATTGGCATACGCAGAGGTAAACAACTCACACTGTTGCCGTGCCAACCATATTATACCAAATATGAGAAATGAGTGCGTCAGAATCCTGTGGAACATTCCCTATATCTGTCACTGACTTAAAATTGTACATAAAAATACAATTTCCCCCCCAACATTCCTACATTAAATTGCCACTTCACTGACTACTAAACAAAGATGAATACTTTTAACAGATATAATTCATAATTTGAATTTTGAGTCAAGCTAGCGTTAGCTCAACAAACGTCACTTTCATTTCCGTTTCCGGTGCTGACGCTTCTCGTTAGCATAGCCTACTTAGCCTCGTAGCTGTGGATGTAGCCTAACGCGACGCATACTTCATGTTTTAGCCTCGTAGTTGTGGATGTTGCTTGATGCATTATGTATCGTGTTACGTCCCCACCTACGAGGCTAAGTAGGCTATGCTAACAAGAAGCGTCGGCATCGGAACCAGAAGTGAAAGTGGCGTACGCGGAGCTAACGCTAGCTTGACTCGAACGTTATGCACACTGCACAGTCGATTACAAATTGAAATGTGTCTTATGCATTTTAAGTGATCTGCCTCCGTCACATCAAAGGCCCTTTTTCAGTGAGTCTGGAATAATTTATTTACTTATTTATATACACTGCAAAAACTAATCTAAAACGATAAAGTATTTTGAAAGAGCATCATCCTTGATTTGAGCAGGCAGGTAAAATGATCTGCCGATGGAATAAGTCTTTTTACACTTAGAATAAGGAACATTGCCCCTAAAATAAGATTACATTTCTTATTGCACTTAAAAATTCATATTTCTTTTTTTTTACTTGGCAAGACAGAACTGCTCAAATGAACCCTTTAGGCGCCAAATTTATTTTAGGCATTGAAAACATCAAATAAACGTATCACCAATTCCTCTTACATCTCCATGTTACAGTATACCTACACCTTCACCCACTTTAGTTCTAATATCCACTGTTGTTGTTCTTTTACGAAGTAAAGGCAGGCGCCAAAGTATCACAAACAAAGTAACACTTGGTGCATTTTGGCAACTTTGGTGCCTAAAGGGTTAAGACGTCACTTTTGGCAGTGTAAGAAAAAGGGGAACATTGATACAAACACTGGATAAAATAGCTAAAGCTAAAATGTTCTTGAGTTAAGAATATTTGACCTCGATTTATAGAAAAGTGAAATGAGCTGCCAATGGAACAAGTGCGTTTGCATCTAAAACAAGATTAAATATCTTATTGCACTTAAAAATGAGATAAAAACTCGCTATCGGGAGCCCTTTATCGTGTATCATGTGGAATCACGAGGAATCACGAGGGCCCCAGAGGTTCCCCGCCCCATCGCGTACAGTACGAAACCTCACCCTCACTTACAACAAAACCGAGGCCTCTCTTCTTCGACTGCATATCCACTTCCCCTCTCAATCTTCTCGCGTGAAATTTTTTGTCATGTTTGATCCCCCGTCCTGTTCCCCGTCTCCTGTCTGTCTGTCTGTCTGTCAGCGCGAGCGAGCCGTTCCCCGTCCTGACAGAATTAGCGCGGGTCATGAGGAAGAGAAGTGACACGCTGCGATACTGTCAAACCCGACTTTTGGAGATGTGTTCCTTCAAGCCTCCAGACCGTAATTAGTTTGCCTTTTGTCTCCGGAGTTAGACGCGTGTGATTGGCTCCTCATACATCGCCACCGCTCATTAAAAAGTTTAGCCGCGTAAACAGAAAGCGCGGCCCGGTTATCGATAATTTTAGTATCCCGATGGCTTTATTCGCTTAGATCAGTTGCTCAAGGCGCGGTGACATTAGCGGACTCCTTTACACTGCCACGATTGCCACCTTGATGCAAAAAGTAGTCTCTTAATTACAAGTTGAAGGCGGATGAGGGGGAAGTGGGTGCGCGTCGTCGTCTTCTCTTCTTTTTCAATGGCATCGTTAGCCGCGCTCCCTAATTATCCAGGTAGCTGACGGATCAGTGACAGGGCCCCGGCGATTAATGCTGACAAATTCTGCAAAGTGTCAAGTCTGCAAGCTGCCTTTATATAATCAACTTGATGTTAGCCACTTCACGGATCTGCAACCTCGGTGTGTTCCTGCGTAAACTTGACAAATTCTCGCGGCTCCGATGATTAAAACGTAGTAAAGCAGAAAGTGAAGGGTTAGTAGGAGTTTTGTGATTTTAAAAAAAGTGTTTAATATGGTTTTCTAAAGCTGGGGCGAATCTTCCTGTTGTTTGGTTTGGCTAACATTGTGGTTAGCTCTTCTGTCTCTGAGGCAGTCATGGATTTGTGCGTTTTACTGACCAGAGACTTGGGCCATGTATTAGGTGAATTGGTGAATCTAAGGGGGTTATTTATTAAGAAGAAGAAGAAGAAGAAGAAGAAGAAGAAGAAGAAGAAGAAGAAGAAGTGTAGCGATAGCAATCCGGAAAATAGTTTCTAGCAGTTTGTGGCCATATTGCACATAATTTGCAATGTGAAATCCCATGTATAACAGTGTCAGGCCCCAAAATCATATTTAAACATGAGAATGCTGCGTGAGTAAAAGGTTTTAGTGAGTAAAACTATTTTGTGCCTCACCTTAGGCCCATCATCATCAACACATAAAAGATATCAGTGCTGACAAACGTGTACCGTATTTTCTGGACTATAAGTCACACGTTTTCTCATAGTTTGGCTGGTCCTGCGACTTATACTCAGGTGCGACTTATATATTAATTAATATGTAACATTAACAAACCAGACACCTATTCGGTCCGTTGTTTATGCTTCGTGTAGCTCAGGGGTGTCCAAACTTTTTTCATTGATGGCCACATATTGAAGTGGATACAGCATGGAGGGCCACAGATCGGTGCCCAGCACAGTCCAAAATTCAACTGGGTTGATTTAAAGAGAGGTTTAAACCTTCTCCCCACACCTTTAGTTAGTCTGGAACCTGTCTCACAATTAAAATAAATTAAAATAAAATAAATTTTGAGGCTTTAATTGTGCAGAAAACCTGTTAAACCTGCAGAAAAAAAAAAATATCTGATGACATTTGGCCCCCGGGCCGCACTTTGGGTATGCCTGGTGTAGCTGAATAAACATGAATGTGTTACATTAGCATACTGTACACCTACTCAGCCTATTGTTATTATTATAACTTGCCTTTCAAGATGGAATGTCTGTTCTTGGTCTCGGATTTTGTAAAATAGACTTTTTTAGACTTTAGACTTTAGACTTTATTGTCCGCAAGGGGAAATTCTTCTTCACGTACACAGTGCATGTTTGACAATAGACAATAACAAACAAAAACATACAATAGACAATGCTACACTCAACAGGGCCTGGTTTTAAGAAACGTGATGGCTGAGGGGATCAGGCTTCTTCCAAAACGAGCCCTTCTGCATCTGAGCACCCTGTACCTCTGTCCTGAGGGCAGAGGAGTGAGGTGTTCATGGAGGGGGTGTGTCTGTCCTGAGGGCAGAGGAGTGAGGTGTTCATGGAGGGGGTGTGTCTGTCCTGAGGGCAGAGGAGTGAGGTGTTCATGGAGGGGGTGTGTCTGTCCTGAGGGCAGAGGA
>OMNZ01079107.1:0-18774 GCA_900303255.1 Lesueurigobius sanzi
TGAGGGGATAAGACGGAAGGAGACGTACACGGCGAGAAGCGAGACAGCGGCTAGCGTTTTGTTGAATTGAGAGTGGGATCACAGCTGCTGGCTACAAAAATGTCGGGGAAAATAGAAAGCAAGCAAGGTAAGTCAAACTAGCACAATGCTGCTGCTGCTGCTGCACCTCTAGATAACGGGGATTGGGACTTTGGCACGCTTGTGTACGAATCACGACGATGGGACCCCATAAAATACAGTTGTAAATTTTACTATGGAAAATAATAATAGGGAATTGTGGGCCTGTGGGGTTTAGTTTTTTCCCCACGCTGGTTGGTGAAAAACACGCACCAGTCTCAGTCTGTCTAGCATCGCACAGATTCCCTGCAAAGTGAATCCTTTGTGTTATGATAGTAACCGTAGTGTCTGTAAATATTTGGCAATTTTACTGTAAGTCTCAATTAGCCTGGTGTGCTAACTACGGCATATCTAATCATTTGCTTTCATTCCATAGTGGTGCTTAACCGGTGTGCTTCATCGTCACCCCGCTGTCTCCTCCTTAGTCCATAATATAAATCTGGTGGGTAAAAAAACGTAGCTAAATGCGAATATTATGATCTGAATTAAGCAATGGATATGGCTAACAAAGGCGAGTTGTGTAAAAAGCTTATGTGGTCTGCCCCACAAAGCGGTAAAATAAATCGAAGAGGGTTGTGTCTGCTAGCGGCATTTGAAAGGATCGCTGATATAGCTAGTCTCGCTACTAGCACTAGCTTTGTTACTCGTAGCGTTATTCTGGATTGTTGATTAGTTCAGGCCCAGAACCATAGTGTGTAATCCTTTGCATTTCTCTATTTTCACTTGGCCTTTTGATCTGTGTAGTACTTCGCTGGCATTAAATTGTGTGTGACAGAAGAACGAATCTGTGCTGTGCTTTCTTAGTATAATTCTGGCTAGACTATGGATTTGGAGGGTCACAACAGCTACACATGCATCCTTCCAAACCAGCTGTCTAATGTGTTGCTGCACTCACAGTTGAGCATTACTAGTGAGGTCTGCAGGGACCACGGGCTCCAAGTAACAGAGGGAGTGTCATCTCTGCACACAGTCATTCCCTAGAAACGTAAAAGTTTCCGATTCCCTTCGTGTCTTACAGACAGATGCCTACATATGGTCACAGCTGATTCAAAACAGAAGCTTAGCTCACACTGTTGACCGTCTCTCCGAGTGGTTTTGTGCTGCCATTCATCCAAATGTTGCCTAGTCTCAAGTGTTATTCAATAAGTCAGTTCACAGAACGTCGCATTTACTCATTGTTGTCTGTTTTCCAAATCTAGACCGGAATCTTGTCAGCGTGTCATACAGGATACTGTGCCCTAGCTGTCATTGGAACACATGTACTTCAGTAATATTAGAACTGTCAATATCGTAGTTGAGATCTGGAGATAGATTCCTTCATTTCATACTGAACTCTGCTTTGTGTGTTTACACCCACATTACTTCATCGCTCAGGCAGCACAACTGTGACCTATTAACAGTAACTGTCTTGACATCATTCTAACCAAGTCTAACCAAGGGGTAAACGAGGCAATATTATTGACATGGCCAACATTCTTCTTTACTGATTTGGGGCGACAGTGGCGCAAATGGAAGAGCAGGTCGTCTCGTGATCGGAAGGTCGGGGGTTCAAATCCCAGCTCCTGCAGGTGCACTGCTGTTGTGTCGTTGAGCAAGACACTTCACCCACCTTGCCTCCAGTGACTGCTACATTGGTGTGTTAATGGGTGAGTGGTTACTTGTTGTAAAATGCTTTGAGACCATCTAAGATGCTGTGTACAATTTAAATTGTTTGGAAACCTTTTAAGAATATTAAAACACACACACAACTTAAACAATTCAATTGGATAGGCCATATTGAGAGAAAAATAAACAACTTCCTGTTCTAGAGAAGATGGCAAAGTTACACTTTCCCCATTTTGACAGCTCCAACATTTTTGTCACGTCATTGGTTGTTTCATAGCTGTGGGAGTAACGGTGTTTATAATTAGTTGTGGCCGACCCTTACTGGACAGTTAAAAGCAGTAACCAGCAGTGCTGCTGTGTGACTCCATCAGTTCCTTATTTTAGCTTCCCTGCCCCCCCTGCACTGTCTGGCTGAGTGTTGATAGTGTTTTTTTTCTTTAACAGGGCTTATTAACACAAGAAGTTTACTCTCAAACATTCCAGGACTTAACACGTTGTTGGTTTTGTGTTTGCCAAGTGGTTACTGTGTTGTTTGGAAAGAAATATGCTCTGGTCTCGTACTATATGTACAGATATAGTCAAGTCATAGTTAAGACTCAGAGCAACAGCTAAAAAAGTCATGATTACAAAAGAGTTCCCCAGACGATTAGGTTTGTACTACTTCAAGTTCAGTTATCCTACTGTGGCAAAGGGCACACTGGGTTTGACTTTGACGTGCTGCAATTTTGAGGTTTTACGCACAAAGCATTTCACGTCCCCCTGATACAAAGTCGTGGCTTGTTTTCCCATACAGTCTTAGCTGGCTGTGTAGTAATTATTTTGTGTGTGAGTGCTGTGCAGGGAGAATGAGGCAACAGAGTTTAGGAAGGGAAAAAATAGTTAAATAAAATGGGAACTGTACAGAGGGTACAATGAAAGAAAGTAATGAATGAAGACTGACCTGTCCTAGCTTTGTTTGGGCCGTGAGATACAGCATGTGCAACAGTAACAGCTTCATGGATATCCTAAAACTGCTTGAAGAAATTGACACTCTGGATGGTGCTTCTGTCAGCTCTGCTGCAGTATGTGGATTGTTATATTATTGTATATTTTAAATGTTGGGGATTTTGTGTGTTCTTGGTTTGAACGGCAGTTAGGGCTGTTGATTTATTGTCTTTGTAGATGCATTAAATATGTTAAATAATGAATTCCTTCATCAACATATCTGATGGTGTTCGCCTGAGTCAAGAGTGGATAATGATGAGAAGTGGATCTTTGGAAATGTATACTTCAGCTGCGCTCTGCATAGTGCTGCTCTCCTGACGCAAGGCAAAATCAATCGGACTTCTGCGTCTCTGTGTTCACGCTTTGTTGTATTTTACTTTTAAATATTTTAATATAGAAGGGGAAAACACAAAAATGGGAGCCAATATTTTATTCGAAAAAAATAACTTTGAAGAGGGAGATTGACTCACTTTGTTGTCCGTTTCCTCATGTTGATTATGGATCAATCAATCACAGCTCTTGCGCTTGGCGCAAGTTGACTTTTAAAGAAGGTGCACATCTGTACATTCGCGTAGACATAGCAGCTGCTGCTGCGAGTCTGATTGGCTGCCAGGTGTGTTCAACGCACACGTGAGGACTTGACGCTGAAGTATAAACCAGGCTTAAGTCTCAGCAGAGATGCGTGTCTCAATAACAGTTGTGATGATGCCAACGGACACTCAACCAATTCAAACCTCTACAAACTGCCACTAAAGTTAGGAATACCAGATGGGGCTGGCTTTCTCCAAAGACTTCAGTCCCTCTCTTCAAGTGGACAATGATGATGACTTAGGTAAAACCTAATCAAAACATTTATTAACTGCTAAAATGAACTATGATATTTCATTCTGCGACTCAATCGCCTCATATTTTAAACAACAGTAGTTCACAAAAGGCTCCTTTTGAGTTACTAAGTACATGTACTGTGACATTGACTTTGCTGATCTGTATTTTATGCTTTGCTTTGTGATGTGTTTGACATGCTAGTGTGTTAACCTTTTTGAAAGCATTTAGTATAAAATAAGCTGAATAAGATGCAGGGGACATTCCTGTTTTGCTTTTCATGTCGTGTGGCTTTACAGAAAGTGCTCATTTTCTTCGCACAGCCATGGGTGGACCCAGTTTGAGGTGCATGCTCAGGCCACAGCCTTCCCTACCATTTTTTTAAATTTTATTTTAAGTTTTACTTAAACATTTTCTCATCAGGATCAGCTGTGATGTTACTGTATAACAATTCACAAGATCATAAAGTCCCAGTCAGAAGGGCTGGTGCTACTAAGAGAGGGGAAGAGTGGACTTGAGACATCTCCACAACTTTATAATGTTTGAAGTCTCTTGGAGTTGTGCACCGACAACACAACTGTTGTTAGAAGAAACCCAACTTAATGTAATGACAATATTGTTTTCTAAGATTGTTGATATTAACAAGACTAGCATTTAAAATGTTTTTGTTTTCAATGTATGACCTTGTGACTAGAGACTTCAGATTAACTTTACTGTCACAAAATAATTCTTCATGTTTTCTTTTCTAACATGGCGCCTTGCAAGCCTTGTGTTTTGTTATTGTGCTTGGGGAATTGAGTCCACAATTGTGTAATTAGACTGAGCACATCATTCCTTGTTGTGAAAACAAACTAATAAACGTGCATCTATTCTCCTCACAGCTGTACCTTATGCAGCATTATGACCTCATACCTAACCCTCATAAGGAAGAGTTGCAATGATTTCTTGGACTGTATTGAGTGGTGTCTCATCCGCTGCTATATTGGTCACAAATGACTGTAACCTGATTCCAGTGCAATTACAATTGATTTTTGAGTGTAAGATTACACATTCATAAAACAGTTTTTGCACCGTTTTGGGGTGCTTATGTGATATTGTGAATCTGCTCCTGAGATTAAAATTGTACCTGTAATTAACCAACCTTTGTGTCCTTGATAAAACCTTAAGATTATGTTTTTTGAGGCATCCATTTATTTTATATAATGTACAGATAGGGCGGCACGATTTTGGCAAAAAAAATGATTGCGCTTGGATTTGTGATTTTATGTTTTATAATCACAAGTTCACAGTGCACTGTAATCTTGAATGAACTGTTAAATTAGTGCAAGCATGTCACAATTTGTAGATATCTAAACTACAGTATTAGCAACTTTGAAAAACATGAAAAACCCCAAGGAAGCAGAGTAATTTGTTTCCATGGACATTATATTGTATAAATATTTGCAGCAATTTTAAAGCTTTGCTGATTGCAACTAGGGCTGTGCTCAATATATCAATATGCGTTTCCAGTGACGTGACGTCAAGCAAGTTGTGTCCGCCACATTTGGCCCTAAGTGGAATGCCACAATAAAATACAATACAATACCATCACCACAACAATCAGTA
The DNA here is from genome assembly GCA_900303255.1 of Lesueurigobius sanzi. Taxonomy (NCBI): domain Eukaryota; kingdom Metazoa; phylum Chordata; class Actinopteri; order Gobiiformes; family Gobiidae; genus Lesueurigobius; species Lesueurigobius sanzi. The sequence goes on from OMNZ01079107.1 coordinate 5,134, forward strand.
TACAGTCTCACTACTCACTCTGGAGGAAAATAACTGATTGGCCGCAGTATTTGTATGTCATTGTGATGAATGCTAGCGAACATAATCGCAAAAAGATGGCTCCAGAGAGCACATGGGTAAATAAACAAACAAGGCATTGCTATGTTTACAAGGCAAAGATGCAGCTAGTGACAGCAGCCAGGACACACAGAGCAGTCGCTACCACACAGACCAATGATCTATTTCCACTCCTGAGACTAAACGAGCACATCGAAGAGGCAACAGACAACCTTTCTCTGTGATTTTACGGTTTGTAGTGTCAACAGAGCCTCAGTTTAGGCTGCTAAAGGCGTTGGCATGTAGCGCTAACGGCTAGTGCATTTAACCTCTACACAGTAAACGCTGTGAAAAAATGACAGTAATAGCTCAGCTCTTACCTCTGTCACATGTTGTACCAAGGCTAGATGTTCAGACTGTGGTTCAGGGCGTCCTCATGGAGAGGTTTGTGCTTGTAGCTGGTGATCAGCAGCTGTAGCTAATGTGCACTGATGGTCACAAATGTTATCCATGGCAGGCTTTGCTGTCAGTCACTCTCCAGGCCATTGTTAAGGATACAATCCAAAGGTTTTGGTTTTCTTTAAGTATCAGCTCTGTTCTTCTGTCTGAGGTGTCTCAGATGTAGCATATTGAGTTGAGTCAGTGCAGACCATAGATATAAAACGGGCGTAGAGAGAGACGCACAGGCTGATACACTGTTATACTAGCCAGCATGCTACAAAATGGCTGACCTGACCACAGGGGTCACGTGACTGAAACGCATTTATAACTGGTTAGGGAATAAAACACAGGGCATGTGTTAATTGTGTTTAGAATAAGTTAAGATGGAAAAGAGATCCTACATGTGAGATCCTACAGCCTTTCCATTCTCACATGATCAGGGGAAAAGCTCTGAGCTAGACTCCTGTGACTCCATGGGAACCAATGACCCACTTCCTATGAAACAGCGTCGAGTACAGTAGTGAAACGATGCTTTAACACTTTTTTTTGACAAAAAAAAAGTGATTGTTTATGTTGAAATGTCTTAGTTATTCCAACAGTTTTTTTGGTTTGTTTTAACATGGCAGATGTGAAGGCAGGTTCATGGTTCTGAGATTGGGCAATGTTGCTTAAAATGTGAAAGTCTGACTGCTTTGGGCTCTGATGCAGTGTGGAAGTTTTAATTTGTAGAGTGATTATGACTCTTGATTCACAAAATCCTAGGCCAGTGGTCCACACCTAGGCCACACACTTTGGGAACCACTGGCCTAGGCTAGTATCTAAACTCCTAGAAAAGGATTTTACGAAGCTCATTCCTGACCCAAACACTTTTATGTGAAAAATTGTTGAGCCATTAAAGACAGAACTATTATGCTTAATATGTTACGCAGTCTATAATTGTTATGCATGTTCTTTATTATTATTTTGATTGACTACATAAACATTACACAGTCAATCAATAATGTTGATGGTTATGGTTGGTTAAACTTCTTTTTATTAAAGGTTTTTCCTCATTTTCATTTCTGCAAGTTACTGTACCTCCTAGTCTGTGAAACCTTCATTGACAATGGCAATAAACTCTATTCCAATTCTCAAAACGTTCAGCATGTTTGAGAGAATAATGCTATTACTTTTGGGAATTCTGGGATTTCCGGATTTTCAGCAATCGGACAGAATCCCGAGAATTTTCGCCATTGACTTATCATGAGGCTTCCGCAAATTCACAATTGTCAGATTTTCAAATTTTTTACAATTTCAGCGATTTGTGCATGTTTAGATTCAGCAACATGTCCTTTTTCGGGAAAACATCAGCATCCTGTAGTTTTTCTATGGGGAATTCTACCCATTCATTTGTATGTGAAATCCACCAGCAGCCCATTAATTTTGATAGGATTGAAATGTTTGAACAGATTCAGCAGATTGAACAATCGATGCCCCATCTTTGGTCGGTGGTCAGCGCAGGCAAACATTCATCGGAGTTCATTTAAGAGAGCTTTAAACCTTTCTCCACTCTCTCTCCAAAATACTTTCAGAATATTTGTAACTTTTCTCACCAAGTAAAAAATGTCTACAATTTTTGCGCTTAAAATAACAAAAAGCCAAGTAAATGTAGATTGATTATCTAATTTTACATGCAATGAGATGTTTTTTCTTAATTTAAGTGCAAATATACTTGTTCCATTGGCAGATCATTTTACTTACCCACCATACTAACCCATTAAGGGCAAATGTACTTATTTTAAGAACATTGTACCTATTTTTAGATTGCAATGTGGGACCTTAATGCAAGCTCTGTCTCACAGTAAAATGTTTGTTTTTGAGGTTTTTACCTGTTAAACTTACAGAAAAAAGTATCTTTGGCAATTTGTGCCAATTCAACAGGAAGCCTGATTGGTTTGAGGGCCGCATTTGGGCATCTCTGAATTAAGATATTTAACCTCATGGCACCAACATGAGCTTTTCCACATTTTCAAAGGAAGTCATGCTTTTTCCAGTGGTGAAGTTGTTTTTGTGGTAGATGGTGTCATACCTTGTCAATTACAGCACAATAATAACACAAAATGTGGATTTTCACAATAAAAGCACTTATTACAGTACAACTAAATGGATTTTGTAGCCTGGCTCTGCCAGACTAACTTCCCGTGTATTCGACAGGGAAGTTTGTGCAGAAAGGAAGTGCGTCTGGCTAGCCAGGCTAGAGATGTTGCAATTAAAGGACTACAATACAAATAAATAGGGATTTTTATAATATCAGGAATTTCAGCAAAATGAGCAGTTTAAGCGATTTAAGAAATTTCAGCGGTTTCAACATTTTCAGTAATTTCAGCATTTTTTGCAATTTGTGCAGCTTTATTGCGCAGTCAATGGAGCCATTGCAAAAAAATTCTAGTGTTAAATTGATATTGCCAATATGAATAATACTGTGATGCAGTTCATTCCGTTTTGTTATTGTATAAACCATGAAAACAAATTGTGCTCTTTTGTGCATTTCCATGTATTATTGGTTAAATGTGTATAATGTATTTCCAGCACAATGTAAAGAAACTAAAACTCTTTGGCTCAAGAGTCTGAATTGGCAGCTGCCGGTCAAAGTATACAGTGAAGCGGTTGTGCACAAAGTGTCAAGAGGCTAACAAGCTCAGACAACATGAGCTTTGTTCTGCATGCTACGTGAGGAGAGTGGCACCACTCTTCTCTGCTTAAGGCCATTTACTCAAGAATACTGCTGCTGTGTATGTTTCTGTGTTACAGTCTTGTTCTCAAAGTGATTGTTCTCATAAGGCTTTGCGTTATGTCTCTAGTGGTTTATTGTGTGTTTGTCTCATCCACTTCACAAACATCTGTTTTGATCTGACAACTCTGAATTGTGTTTGGCCCATCACAAAGTTATTAACTGTCACACCTTCTGCCTTGAAGCTGTTGTTAAGTGTGATATTTATAGCTCTAGTCAATTTGATTGACTGAAACTTTATTGTCTCCAAAGAAAAATAATTGTCTTGGGCTCAACCTGCCAAGCTGCCACACAGCCATCATCTGTAGCAGTGGTTCTCTGGTGGGTTGGGACCCAACGGTGGGGCATACTTCTTTGTGGGTCGTGAGCCTTTCCTGGGCAACATTTTAAAAATATGGATCTACTAAAAATGCATAAAAACAAGAGTCTGTTGGAGGTTATTTTGATGAAAATGTAATAGGATTATTTAAGGTTTATGCAGCTTCTTTTTGTAGGAAAATACTGTATTTTACATTCTCTTGGCATTATACTGTATATTGTTGGTGGGTCCTGACTAGGGCTGGATATCGTTATTTTTTTTTTCAATACCAGCACTTTAACGATACTTGGTTTACGATACCGATACCTGAACAATTCTTTTTTCGGTGCCTATACTAAATTATTTGCCATCTACACAAAAAAGTAAATATCTAGAATTTTAAATGACCCAAATTTTATTCCTCTAAATCTGAGCTGTTTTGACCAGTTAAGTTTTTCAATAGATTTCTACTTATTTCTTTTTTTATTTAAATGTATTTGCCAATGAAGTAAGACAATTGATCTTGTCCTTTTGGAAGTTTTATTTTCCTAATTCAAGCGAGATTACCTTAGAATCAATGAAAATTGTCATGAAATAAGACAAATAATGTAGATGACAGTAGTTAATATGTCTAATCTAGTCAAAACTGCTCTAAACAAGACTAATATTCTCAAATCAAGTCATTTTTACGCATGCTTCATTTTTAGTTTTGTTGTAGAACCATAAAACAGAACAATAATGGTTATTTATTCAATAAAATCCAGTTTCTTCTAGTGTTTTTATCATTTATTTGAGCTGAAACACCTAAGTCACTTTCTTCAGTGCAGTCTCAGATTCACCAGGCAGACAAATTTGCTTTTTAAAGAAAAATATTTTTTCGGTACCTGTTTTCGGGACTCAATTTATACTGGTATCAGTTAACGGTACCCAGCCCTAGTTCTGACACCATTGAGAACCACTGATCCATATAGTACCATGCTTGTAGGTTATATGCATGGGCCGCCTGCAAGTTAAAATCATGCATCATGTGAGTTCCCAAACACAAAAATCCGTCTTGTGTCGCTCATGCTGATTTGTGTGTGAGTCCACACCAGCGGTTATTCTAGCCAATAATATGCCATGATTCACTTTTCCTTATAAGCAAATTTAATGTCAATCAAAAAATTCATAGGAAATGCAACTTTATTTCTAGGGCACATTTCATGCTACTAGGGCTGAACGATTTTGGAAAATAATCGAATTGCTATTATAATCAATAATCATATTGCGATTTAATATGCGATTATTTTTTTCAAGGTCCTCTTTAGGGCTGAACGATTTTAACAAAATAAATGTAAATATAATTTAGGGCTGGGGAATTTGGCCAGCCGATTCATTTTCCGATTAAAAAAAAAAAAAATTCAGATGTGATTTTTTTGCATTCATGTGCATTTTAGAAAATAAACTATATTTTCACCTGATCCTTTAGCTCCATCTGTGCTTTTATAATTTATTTTTTAGGAGAGAGCAAAGGCAGTATGGCCATAAGACAGTGTCAGTGCCCTCCGGTGGACAGTGTGCCCCCTAGTGGCTGGGCAGAGCATTTTAATAATTCCTTTAAAATGTCATAACTCCTGACAGGAATGGGCTAGAGACTTTTTGGTTGTTTTTTTTTCCCTTAAAAATCGCACACCTGCGATTTGCAAATTGCGTTGTGTAATATCGCGATATAAAAGCAAATTCGATAAATCGTTCAGCCCTACTGGCAGCTCCATGTAAAAATAAAAAACAAAAATATAAAATATAAATGGTATAAAAAATATACCATAACATGCAAGTGTATAATATAAGAACAATAGAAAAATAACAACATCAGTTCATGTTTTCCATTATTTTACACACATTTTTCATTTTATTTATTTATTTCATTCAAAAGTGACAAAATATTGAAATAAAATACACAACAAAACTGTTACCAAATGCTACGTAAATGAAAAGGAGCAAAGAGCCCCTTAGTTACATTTACAAAACACCACATAATGTCTACTTAGTCTTTTACATAATTTTTACAAATATTTACATGTTAATATTTATTTACAGTCTTTACAATGATCCAAAATATAATAAACCATCAAATTTGCTTTAATACTTCTTTATTCCAGTGGTTTTTATATGTTTCTTGATCATTCTTGACTCCTTTGTTTCTTTGTTAAATGCGCTCTATAAATGAATTCCTTTCTCTGAGACGCTCCGTTCCTTTTGTCTGTTCCATTACTTTGGTTCTGAACCTGGGTTTTTAAAGATGTCTGTTCCTTTCAGATTGTCGCTACTTCCTCTTTTTTTCAAAAGTAGATGTTTACTGGCAGTGTTCTGCTATTGGCCTTATACAAAATCTGAAGAAAGTTCTAATCAACTATATCCTAAAAGTTAAAAGCCTTACCCTTGATAAACAGTGGGTTTGATTGATCTCTATCCATTATCATTTATAGCTTTCAGAGCTCTTTTTTGTAAGGTGAATAATGGCTGTGTATAAATTTTACATGTCTACCCCCAAATCTATACACAGTAAGTTTAAATATGGCTTAATCATTGTGATGATATTTTTTCCACAACGTGAGAGCTGTGAAATGAAATGTTCAGTCAAAGTGAAAGCCAAATACAAGTAGTTTTATTGAAAACTCGGTATAAAATGTAAACGTAAGCGCTGTATAACAAAGCTGCACATTAAAATAAAATAAAAAATATCTTAAATAAAAATAGCCTATAAAATAAAATAGGTCAATCTTTTTCTTGCCTGAAGCAAGTATTACAGCGCAAATTTGAACTATATCGTTATATGTGATATGGTCTAATTCCATATCTCATTAAAAAATATATCACCCAGCCCTACTGTACACCTATTCAGCCCATTGTTGTCTATTCTATTGTCATTATTATAACTTGACTTTCAAGATGAAATGTCTGTTCTTGGTCTCAGATGTTGTAAAATAAATTTCCCCCCCAAAAATGGGACTTGTAGTCCAGTGCGACTTATATATGTTTTTTTCATTAAGCATTTTCTGGCTGGTGCGACTTATAGTCCGGAAAATACAGCAATTGGCTCGTAGACCTAACGATTGTAAACCCCATGATAATAATTAAGGTTGCCCAAAGCTAAAGATTGAGCTTTCTACCTAGCCCCCCCCTTTCACTAAGGCAAGCCAAGCCAGTACTAAGGAGAGGCACAACCTTCTTTCATATTTTACATTATGATTTTCAGACGGTTGACTGATTGATTGGCATCAGCCTTTGTTAACTTGCCTTCATATACTTTTTTTAGTAGCACATGATTAACTCCTTGACATAACAGGCCTCACTGTGTTCACTTTGTAGACTTCCCTAGCATTATTTATAGGGTGAAAACCCCAGAGCAAGCATTAAATCCACTTCTGTTCTTGTTGTTCCGTTTAAGTTTTTTTTTGGAGGATCACGGCACATGGACATCCCTTTAAAGTGGGGTACTTGCGAGTAGAGCCAAGTCGACCTGTTGTAGTGGAAATAAAGGTTTAGAAAGTGCTGAGAAAAAGTCTGTGCTCTGTGTTTGCATGTAGCTGTGTAACTGTAGGTGTCACTGCAAATCCAGCTGCAGTGGACAAATGAGGGAGCGGCTCTGAGGCAGGAAGTGGTGCCAGTGGTCTTGGCGTCAGTGGAAGGAACAGGAGGAGTCACTTCCCACTCACAACACCTTACATGTGTCGACCCACCCAAACAACATAAAGAGATTTACAGTCTCTTTTTTTTGTATGTACAGGAGCTAAATTTAGAAGGTGTTCTTGTGACTAGGGATGCACCGATACCACTTTTTCTCACACCGATACAAGTATGAGTACTTTGATTTGATTACTCGCCGATACCGAGTACTGATATGAGTACAAGGCATTTTCTTCAAACATGCATCTTGTAGCTGGGTTAAAGTGATTAGTTCTCATTTCCATTTACTGGAGTCATTTATCAATACTTTTAAGAGAAGTTTGATCAGAATTATACATTTAAAGTAAAGCTATTTATTGAATATAATATTTGTAATAAGCATGTGTAATGATTTGTTTTTTGGGCCTCACGTTCATTTAAGATGAAAATTTTTTTAAGGAAATATGTACACACTGTTCATATCCAAAAGTTACTCAGTACCTGTGTTGTATTTGTATATAATGGTATGTATAGTGTTGCTTGTTATTTTAACGAGACTGGCCTCATGTTGCAGTAGCCCCACTACAGCTATAGCTGGGAATTCATTTGGTTGTTTTTGCCAGCTTGCGATAACTTGCTAAGTTAGCATATTGAATATTTTAGCTTCAGGAGCAGATACATCTAGCTCAATGTGTACATGCTATACCTCTTTTAAAAGCTCTTCCTGATCCCTTTTTAGCTGCTGGGTTTGTTTTTACGGATGCAAATAGTCCCTAAGCATGCTAGGAATCACCATTAGCAGTATAGCAGCGGGTTAGCAAAATTTGCATTCTCGTCTTGTCAATATTACAGACGCACCACAGAACGCAACATTTAGCACAAACTGGTTTAGGGAATGAGTCTGTAATAAAGTCAGGTCTGTGTGGCTTGTGTGAAGTGTTGGGGGCAAGTTGCAAAACAATTGCCAGTTTCTGAATTAACTTGGTTGCCATGGTTTCCGGGTGCAGTCGGCAGTTACAAACCAGGAAAGTAGGACAACTCCAGGCTACAGCTGTAAAGGAAAGGAAATGATAAGATTTGTGCTGTCTACTCCTTTTTCCTTTACTGCTGTTCACATTGTTTGCAGTACTTTAATGCACAACTAAGCAGCTGTACCCTCCTGGTATGCTGAATGCACCCGAGACCATGGCAAGCAAGTTAATTCAGAAACTGGCAAGTAAAATAAAAGAAACTCATTTTCATTCACCTTTTATGCTCGGTGTGAAGTACATGGGAAAAACCACAGAAACATGTTTTCTCTGAATCGCGCAGAAGTGAACTGTCAACTTTTTGTGCAGCCAATTTGTATTTGCAAGTCAGTGCCACCATACAAAATAGTAGGTTGCACTGGTGTGACAAGTGAAAAAGTTAGTCTAGACCCCTTACCCCTGTAACTGTGTAAATTGTGTGCTGTGGATAGGGGATTGGCTGTATTATGTCTATATGGAAGAGGCAGTTTTTTACAGAGAGGGCTGTGTTGGACAAACTGGCCTCTGCGCCCTCTGCAGGTGGCATTGGGGAACAGAAAAGTAGAAAATTACAAGGTTTATTTTTTTTGCAGGCTAGCAAATACGTTGGTAATGAACCAGTTATGTGCTTAAGCACATAACTGGTCTCAATGGATCCGCTGACAATGGACTTTGAAAGTTTGAAGGATCCGGGGTAGTATCAAATTCTATAAAGTGCAGAATGGATATGTTGATGGCCATGTGACATTAACATATCCATTCTGCTTGACCGACTCAGATTTGCTTCAAACTTGACTTGATTGTAGTTGATAAACCCAATGGTGAGTGTGTGAAGTTTGAAGTTGGTGTCTCTCAGTGTCATTTGTGGTTTCTGAAATATTTAGGTTTAAAAAAAAGGGGGCGTATCAGGCCAAAATTGTGGCTTCTGTAAAATCCCAAACTTTGAGCAGCTCTAGATCCTCAGTAGTTTGACGAAAATGAATGCCATTTTCAGAGTTTGTTCTACATATTGAGGACAACAGCATGGTACACAGCATAGGATTCAATCTTGTATAATGTTACAATTATAGCCTGCCTAATATTGGAAATATTACATTTGTGCTTTATTTCAAACCATAAGTTTACAACAAAAAACATCAGATTGATCAAACTATGAGATAACAAACACAACTTGTCTATGAGTACTTCATTACTGACTAGGCCCGACATTATGAAAATGTATGTATACATATGTATATAAATGTATATTTTTTGATTTATAAGCCATTAAACTGAGAGAAAATGAGACACCGACACCTTTTCAAGCTCAAATTGACGAGGTATGACACCATCTACCACAAAAACAACTTTACCGCTGGAAAGAGCACAACTTCCTTAGTAAATGTGGAAAAGCTCATGTTGGTGCTCTAAGGTGCTTTAATATCTTAATTGTTCTGGTACAAATGGGGCATCGAGTGTTAGTCATTTTCTTCAATCTCAGAGTACAAAGCCCCTCTCCTTCCTCCTCCTCCTCCTCACTCCCCACTACTACTCTGCCTTCCTCTTTTGGTCACCTAGCCCCCCCATGCTCACGCGCCCACTATTTACAAACCTAATTATTTCAGAAACTGCAAAAGACACCAATTTCAAACTTTACACACTCACCAACTACAATCAAGCCAAGTTTGAAGCAGAATTTCTTTCCAAAAATGTATTTCACATGGAATGACCCTGATGTCTCATAACAGAATTATTCAAATTAGCATGAACTGGAATTCATTCATAATCAGGGACCTTTATTACCCTTATCAAACTCAAAAGTTAATTTTTAAAACATTATTTAATAAACCAATTAGCACACAACTCACAAGATCGCTACACTTTCACACACTCGGGGGGGGTTGTTGATGGACTCTCGGTGAAGCTTTTACTCTTGATCACCGTTTCGAGGCAATCTTTGTGTGGAGGCTTGTGTGTCCGGGTGAGTGGTTGCTTCAGCATTGTGTATCGGTTCCAACAGGACAATTGAATGACCCAGACCTCGGGGCACTGGCCATACAGCAGGCAGGCCTAATAAACTCACTTGTACAGTACTGTATGCGGTGCAGTTGTTAACTACTGTAGTCCCGTGAGTGTTCTGATGCCCAGCACGAGGCTTTGACCTATATTAAATCTGTTCAAAGAGCCATGCCAATAGGTGGATTATTAGAATATTGAGAATACAGGCACTGGTGCACTACTGAGTTTGCCGTAATTTGAAATGGCCAATCTCTTGTTTAGACATACTGTTAGTTCAATTTGTCAAAGGAGGAGTACATTTTTGTTGTTGTTTTGTTTAGGAAGTTGGATTGATTTGCTCAGCAAGCACATAAACAGGCGAGTAAGAGTGAGCAGAGTAGCTTGCTTTGCCACGCTACATTTTGTTCCTGTCAAAATGTGCATTTAGGCAGTCAACTCATGAACAATTTACACTCTGGTAGCCCTGGCCAGAGAGTAAAGTGAGTATAATGGTGGCAACGTTTAACATTTCTTTGATTTGATAATTACAACATCATTTTGCTTCTGACAGTGTTTATTTTGAGTAATTTTACATTGAAATACATAAACCTACCATGCTTTATCATCCTCGTCAGATATTGTACTGGCCCACTGCCCCATTTCTTTACATGATTTGGTTAACTATCACTGCATGTGTAAGGATTATATCAAATGTTAAGAATATTTTATTCTTTTAGATTACAGTATAAAAGGATAGAGTGTAAAACTATTGATATAATAATAGTCTGAAACCTCAAAATAATTGTTTGTGGAAACTATTATTTCCACAAATTTTAGATTAGAAAATCTTGCATATAAATTTCTAATATGCAAGAATTATATTAGACATTTTTTATTTTTGATGAGAAGCTTTTTTTTTTAGAAAGATTTTATGTGCAATATACAAATGTGTAATGGACTACTAATGTACTGGTAGTTCTAGTGTTAATATAATTTATTTAGTCACAACATCAATGTATACGTGATGTGAAGATTGTAGAAGAAGTAAGTAGAGTGAACATAAGTTTTGGGATGGTCTTCAGCCTCGGGGCAAAGCGAGCTGACCTGGTACTAGCATGACGTGAACAGACTGCTGGATCTGATTTGTCAGAGGAGAGAGAAGACAGCCGTCCCACAAACAAGCATGTCGTTTGAGATTCATATTTCACAACACCAAGAGGTACCTGTACAGGTGTTGCTGGGTCTGGATGATCAATTGTTAGCCCTTTTCCACCGATGAAATGCAGAGAGCAGTAAATCCATCTCCCTACAAGCTTGTACCCAACGTTGGCATTTCTCTGGATTTCTTCCAAACTCAGGAAATGCAATGACAAAAATCTCCTCATGGTCACAGTGTATCGCGAGTCTCTCAGCAGAAAGCAGCAGTTTCATTGTTGTTATTAGCGCTGTTAAGGCAATATTCCGGTTCCTACAAGTGCAGTTCACATGCTTCAGCTCCACAGGTCCCAAAAGTTTGTCCGACCTGCAGGTGGCCTCAGCGCGCTGTTCTAAAAATAGCATTTTGACATCATTTGTGATCAGTGCTATGGAGCTCCATTTTCAGGTGGGAGGGGTCAACTCCTTTTTAAAGTTTGAAACAATTGGATCTGATTTTACCCAATCACTAGCCTGGCCTTAGCCCTCCGTATTCTCATTTTCTGCATATGCTTGACGTCACCTACAACACCCGCCTCCCCCGCTCGCTGAATGGCCAAAGAAATTCAACCGATGTATCACAGCCACTGAGATCAGACCCAGACTGTAACATGTAGGGAAATGATAATTGACCAGAGTTTATGGATGGCTAAGACCAGGCTTAGATGGTTTACCTTCATAGTTTGTTTTTTAGCTGTTTCTTTCCTCTAGTTTTTCTCTTGGAGCTTCAGAATAATTTAAAAGGCAGTATATCCAGTGTTCTCATCGTGTTCCAGACTGTTGCTTTCATAATTGCATTGTGTTGTTTACATGTGTCCTCTCTCTCCCGAGGAGCTGTAGCCGGTGAACCCCGCCCGCTAAAGAGTAGTCCATGGGTCATGTAGAAAAGGGTACGGGTGAATGGATTGCGTCCTGCACTGGGCTGGATAGAGGCGCACTCCGTGGAAAAGCCCCATTGGTCCTCATCAGTGCAGTTGTCAGTAGTTACAGCTGCGTGGCTGAATACTGGATGTTCTTAGCTTTCAAATGAGGAATGGCATGTTCATATATGCACGTCTCCTCACACGTGTTCCACCACTAAGAGTGCATTATAGTACAAACAATTTGATTTGATTTTATTTGCACATATATAGATAGGTATAAAAATATGCATTTACATATTATAATTGAATGAAAAACAACTGTGCAGGAGAAAGTGAGAAGACCACGTGGTCTTATAGAACCACCTCCCCCAAAATCACATTAAAAACAGGCAAAGCATTAACAGGCAAGACAATGATCACAATATGGACTTAAATGGTTTTAGATATTAACATAGTTTTTAACTGTCTTTTAAAAGAGTCAATTGTGGATATAGTCTTTAGAGCAGGAGCTAACTGGTTCCAGAGTGAAGGGCCTCTGTATTTAAGTGTTTTTTGATTGACTGTAGTTCTACAAAAGGGAAGATACAGATCTGTGCTGTGCCTGGTGGAATAGGCATGAACATCTGAAGAATAAATAATAATAATAACAATACTCGACGTATACTCAGTAGCTTCACTAGCTTTATGTGGTTAAACATTTGTAAAAATTACAACATTGTCACATGCTTTCACTGCTAAAACTATTAATCGATGAATCAGAATTGCTGATATTGTTTTCATGATGATTATGGTTTTGTGCAGAACTTTGCAGTGTACCTTGTGGTTGCAGCTGTTTGATGTGTGATTGCTTAGCAGTTAGTTCCTTTTATGAATTTTAGTTTAATATTTGTTTACATTAGCAACAACATCCAGTAGGACAGGCCGTCTTGTCGCATGACTGCAAAAACAACTGTATATCACCGCCATTGGAAAGAATGGCTCAGTTTAACACCTTTTTCTAATTTTGTGATTTAAATTGCAAAAGGAAGTTTATTTTTTATCTTGTGACTCATATTAGTAATTACTTCACAGAACTTCCCCTCATCTGCTTTGACACTTGTTTTGTGGTTAAAAGCCAACTGCATCAGACGTGTATGACTTTTGAGCCTTTTACTTTTGATGTTTTCTCTCCCTATATGACTGCTGTTATAGATCAGTTTATTTGCACAGGCTACTTCATACATCCATCATTATGCTGATATGTGCAATTCACCAGGGGTATCAACGAGGTAAAGACCACCTAAAGACAATTGAAGAGAAGTGCTGCGTGGGTGTTCATGTAATAGATGATTTGCTGAGACGTCACGAATATCACGTGACATTCTTTACGCTACCATTTTGGACGTAGGATTTGCGCATCTTCAGATA
>OMNZ01079126.1:0-17529 GCA_900303255.1 Lesueurigobius sanzi
TCGAAACATAAATTGGTACCGAAAACAGGTACCGAAAAAATATTTATCGTTAGAAAGCAAATTTATCTTCCTGGTGGGTCTGAGACTGCACTAAAGAAAGGGCTAAGGTGTTTCAGCTCAAATAAATGATAAAAACACTAAAAGAAACAGTATTTTATAGAATAAATGATCATTATTGTTCCGTTTTATGGTTCTACAACAAAACTAAAAATCAAGCACGAGGATAAATGACTCGTTTGAGAATATTAGTCTTGTTTAGAGCAGTTTTGACTAGATTAGACATATTTACTTCTGTCATCTAGATTATTTGGTTTATTTCATGACAATTTTTACTGATTCTAAGGTAATCTCACTTGAATTAGGAAAATAAAACTGCCAAAAGACCAATTTTCTTACCCCATTGGTAAATGAATTTAAATAAAAAAGGAAATAAGTAGAAATGTATTGAAGCAAAACAAGTGGTTAGAATTAGGTCAAATGAGCCACTAAATCTGAACTCAAAACAGCTCAAATTTAGATAAATAAGATGAATTTGGATCATTTAAACTTCTAGATATTTACTTTTTTGTGTAGATGAAATGAAATAATTTAGTATAGGTATCGTTCAGGTATCGTTCAGGTATCGGTATCGTAAACCAAGTATCGTTAAAGTACTAGTATCGAAAAAACATGAACGGTACCCAGCCCTACTGATTTGAAACTGGCTTCAAGCTAATATCAAAAACTTCTGAGATATCTACAAAGTTATCAACAGTGGCATTTCAGGACTATAGTGCGACTTATGCTAATATACACACTCACTGTAGCTCAACATGGAAAGCGATAGATACAGTATGCAAAACCTTCTCTCCTTCTTGTAAACTAATCACAGCTGGCTTCCTGAAACAGAAATGACACCAAATGCTACTTTGGGTTCAGTACAGCTGCACTCTAGACAGATTGTGAAATAACAAAATCTAAAAAAAACTTCTTACAATCTTCAAACTAATTATGAAACAGATAAACACTTTCCACCACTTTCCAACAGTATCCCCAACTAAAAAGTCTTTAACCATTAACAAAATTGAGAATAGTATCGAGAGGCTCGTCTTAATGCATTAGCAGTTAGCGTGGTTTTGTTGACCGTGTTGTTCCTGGTCTGGTTCCTGATGCACTGGCTCAGGTGTCAGGGCGTCCTTTGGTTTCCCGTTAAACCCGCACTTGTTTAACAGGTTTATTTTGTCATGAGAAAACCCCTATGATCCCCATCAAAATGACACGCACCAAGGCCCTGTGTAGAAACCGACTCCTAGAATGAGCTTTTCTAGGTTGCGTTCACATGACATCACAACATTCTAAAGGGCCTATACTTTAAAACCGAGGTGGAGGGCAGCTGCAAATTCTGTGCTGGTGACGATGGTATCCGTCGAAATGCAGATTTCTAGTCTTAGTTTATTCCTTTTCTGTCAGCACATATGAGCTAAGTTCTAGTTCTAGTTTTTTTTTTCATAAAAAGGTGTCCAAAAGTGGTGACAATATTCAAAAACATGTGCATAATGTTGGTTTGTTGAAAGGACTTTCAGCCACAAGAATAATATGCCAGGTTTGTGAATCCAATCACTGACAAATAGTGATCAAGGAAAACATTTTGTCCATATTCTTTTTGAAAATTTCCCACCTGCCCTCCAACTGAAAGAGATTTCTATAACGTGAACGCAACCTATTGCCATTAGATTTGCATGTTATGTTTTAAAATCAAGTTTAAGTTCACAGTTTTGTCTTTAAATGCATCGATAGATAAAAAAAAAAAACTTAGCAGAGGTCTAAACTACGGGGTTAACAGGTCTTAAACAGAACAAAATGTACAAATATCTGTGCAAAGAATATTCTACTTGTTCAGCCTTTGACATGTAGCAGCGTGGACTCACATGTACATAAAGAACAGCATTCCCGCCACCAGCAGGAAGCGGCTCAGGTTGGAGTTGAAGTAAACGATCATGAGCAGCACCCCCAAACGGGCCGCCGAGTAAAACCAGTCCAGCCAATCACGCTCCACGTCCTCCTCGTCCTCCATCACGGGCCCGCCCTGCGCGTTCATCCGCATGTTCTGGTTGGCCGCGCCGGGGTCGATGAAGGCCGCGTCCGGAGCCGGGTTCTGATTGGCCGGCAGGTTGTCGATGGGGTTCTGGTTGGCCAGGGCAGCGGGCACAGGCACGGGATGCGGCGCGGGCACAGGCGGGTACTGGGCCATGGTGGCTGAGGCTTGGTGCAGTGGTCCTGTGCTCGCGGCTGCCAACGCTGCGTGGCTGTTGGGGGAAGAGGACATGTATTATTTAGTTATTGAAAAATCAGAATGCAATACAATATTTCAGATGGGGAATCAACCTACTATTGCATATAGTACTGCCGTGCATAGACGTGCTGTAGCCAGAGGAGTTGCTGGGGGCTGTACAGAGAGTATGTGGGGAAGGATGGCTGTGTCATTGCTGGAGCTCCGTACCTAAAGACAGAGTGAGGTTAAGGTTAGGTCAGCTATAGCCCCTGGGAAGTTGAATTCAAAATATTAACATGTAGAAAAAGGTTTAAGTACAGCAAAGCACTCTTCTTGTACAATGTGTAAAAAAGAACTTGACACCAGGAATGGAAGCCACAAAATATTCAAAGACAGGATGGTGCGCAGACAGAGCTAATATTTACTTCTCATAAAAAAAATGTTACAAGTCTTCATTCATGGACGTACATTTGGGCGTTGTGCCAGGTGGGTGTCCCGGCAGAGGGTGCTCTCCTCTGTCTCAGCTCTGGGGGAGTCTGGCTCGGAGCGGAAGACGTTGATGCAGCACTGGACGGGGAGGAATGTGGCGTCTCTGGCTCTTTAGGCTGAAATAAATGGATTTTCATGAAGAGGATTTGTGACTTGTGAGACTGTAGCTTTTATTTATTAATATTACAGTTTGTTAAAGTCACACTGCGGAATTCAGATTCAAGGTTAAATGACTAAACCTTAAAACATAAACAATGATGTGTCAGACACAGACAATGCCATTTTTGCAGCGGATTATCAAAATAAAGCATTTTGACAGCCTGATGTATTTAATCCTTCTGTTTGGCAGCAACATCTCCATGAAGACGAGCTGGTCATGTCCCGCGGCACAGTAAAGTGGCATCTTTGTTTTTCCATCAATAAAAACACCTGCTATGAAATTAATGTTTGTATTTTATTCTACTTTCAAGGTGGAATGTTAGGCAGTGCAACTAATCAATTGTAATGTCTAATATTTGTGATTTTCCATCTGTAAAAAAAACTGTAGGCAAAGTTTTAAGTCAAATGCATAGTAATGATTAAAAGTGCTTTGGGAAAACAAAAAACAGAAGTGAGAATGCTCCCTTCTATGGGTGGCTGATGATGAGGAGAGCTGTGAAACTACACTCTGTTCCTCCAAAGAAGCAAATCAACACACGATTGAATACTCAGTGAAAAAAAAAAGTACGTTAACTGAGTGTGAATAGCCTTTTTGTAGTTGTGTCGCATGATGAGTGAATTGATAAAAAAGAAAGAGCACTCTTGACGACTATTGTTAGGCCTGGTTTCTATACGGACAGTGACCTACCTTAGCAGCCATTGCCTGTTCTGCTGGACTCTTCATCGCACACACCAGGTGCAACACCAATGTGGAATCGGTCTAAAAAAGTAAAAACGTGAAATGTCAACAACAACCACCACAGACAGGGTTCAAAGAGTTCCTGCTTGGTTTGGTTCTAGGGGATCACAGGACAAGAATGGTTGCCTTTTCTTGACTCATTAAAATGGATTCTCAGTAATTCACAGTAATAACATTGTAACCGTTAAAATGAAAAGGATGTTTTTTTTTATTTCTATTGAGATCTGTTATCACCAGTAATATGAGCCTCCGTAGGGATCTCCATAACAAATCAAACTAAAGCAACAGAAAGAGAAAGAACGCTTCGGCCTAATTTACCAGACAAAAGGCAAACTAGGCCAAAACCAATGTTTTAGATTGAGAACAGTGGATGTAATCGGTGGGTGGTGCATGTACCTGTTTGGAAAGGTCTTTCAGGGGGAGATGGTCAGGGAGCAGTTTGCCAGAGTAGATGAGTCTCTGCTCATTCACAGCCTGCAGAAAAGCATAAACAAACCATGAAACAAAAGCATCACAATAGACACTCACATAATCCCAGTCAAAGTAACTCGTGTTATATGCTGTGGGTCATGTTAGACACATCTAAGTTCTAGTTCTTGCTCCCACACTTAGCTCGACCCCTGTCATTAACTGTGCTTTGTGATCTACAAAAGAAAAGCCAGATGTATCCAAGTAAACCAAAACGCTGCAGACTAACATGGGTGATTCGCAATGAAAAAGCTCAATATTGGTGGTTCATGTTAAGAATGGACATGTAAAAAGAAAAAAAAGAAAATAGCTGGAAAGTCGACACCCTTCATTTACACGGAGTACGTTATGGTTTATGACATTCCAACACAGTCCGCACAAAAGGCGCTCCCGGGCCTCGGCTCTTTATCCATAACTCACCGGTTTAGTGGGGTACACGGTAGACAGATGTGTTTTCAAGTCCTTTACAGTCCAGTTGGCATCCACGCCGCCGATGGTTTGATCGTCCTGTCGGAGATTAGGCGTCTTCACGACGAGCGAAATTGTTTTCTGCGGAGAACCTCGCGCCTCCATGTTTAGCCAATCGTGTCGCTATTCGTGTATTATTCTAACTGAGAGCCAACAAAATACGCTACTTTGGACAAATAATCCACAGAAAATGATACAGTTTAGTTAAAATCTAAGCAAATCGCAAAAGCAGCTTGACACACGGGACTTTAGGGAGGTGGCGTGTTGTTTCCAAACAGTGTGTAAGCTGCTGATTGGCTGTGAGGGCTCGTGGCCAGACGTGGAGCCTGTTGAAATGGATCAATTTCTGAGCATGCGCAGTGAATAACTTATTCACAAAGATCGTCTCTGGAGAACAGGGCATCATCTGAACATGCTTGCTTCAGTCATGGGTTCAGTGCGTTGTTATTGAACGCCACAGAATACGGAGTGGAGACTCTTGTTGTACCATTTATTTGTTAGTGAAAGTTGTTGAGTTACATCAGCATGTATGTGTATGTAACATTTCATAATTTGTTTCGTTAGGATCTCTTGCTGCCTTCCAGTGCTGTGGTGAAGATGATCCTTTCTGTGTTCAAGTGCTTTTGTGTTTGGAAAAGTTAAATAGTGAAAAACAAACTGCAAATGAGTAAATTTGGGTGAGAAAATAGTCAACAAATCACAACCTTGCATCTGCTTTGTTAGCTAAAAGGTGGATTTTTTTTTCACACAACACGCTAAGTGGAAGTAAACATGAATTTAAAATAGCCTACGCTTCATAACAATCAGCTAAAAACCATGGAAAACGTATGATCACAGCTCTCAGTCTTGTTGAAAGGTCAAAGATTATTTCATCTCGGCAACATTAGGGGGTTTTCGCGTGTAATTTTCCACTCGACAAGTGGTATTTACCATAATTTCGACACCACATGAAGGCACCATCAGTAACCCTACACCTGTGGTTTCCAAAGTAGGGGCCAGGCAGGGCCCTCTTTCAGGGCGTCTGAGACACTGCAGGGGGCCTCCAAAGGTGTTAACATACAGTCGTGCTTAAACGTTTCCATCCCCTGGCAGAATGTTAGTGGATGTAAACTTATGCATATCATATCATGAATGATAACACAAAAACCTTTGTTTCACTCATGGCTAGAGGTTGTGTGAACCCATTCATTGTCAAAAAACCTGTTTGTTTACGCTTTTCAACTAGAAACTAGCCAAATGTCCCTGATCAAACGTTTACATATTGTGCACCTTGAAACAAACTAAAATTTTGTCAGAGAGTCCTGTATTTCAGCTGAAGCGAGACAATTTTCCTGGCAGTTGTTGAAGGTCATGTGACCGTTACCAGGGACATTTGAGTAGTTTCTGTTTCATTATGATTTCAAAACAGTAAACTCAGTTCTTCTTTGACAATAAATGGCTTTGCACAACCACTAACCATGAGTGGATTTTTGTGTTATCCATATTCTGGCCAAAAGATTAAAAGGGTATGTAAACTTTTGAGCACAACTGTAACAGGGTAATGACTTAGGAATGAATTATGCATGTATTTCAGCATATACTGCTTTGAAATCAGTATTCATCTCACTGTAATTGTTATTTTTTATGATTTAATGTGAGTTTATGACAACAACAAAACACATGGCATATTCTCAACAATAGTGTTAATTCAAATTTTTAGGGTACTACGTTCTAAATCTTTGATGTGCAACACAATCAAAAAAAAGAATTTTTGATCCAGGACATAATTCAGTGATTGTATTGGTATGGACTTATTTGTTTTGACTGTTACTGTTCGGTCTAAAACATAAATCCAATACTGTAAGGAAAATATCGGAAGAGTTGACTAATGAGGCTGTCTTTCTTGTCATAGGTGAATGTTCAAGGTACAGCAAAGACACCAGTGACTTCTATCTTATCAGTGCAGTGAATTATAGATGTTGAGTTCACACAGTATGTAATTTAGATAGTGATTTAGTGAAATAAAGATAGTGATTTAAAAAAAAAAAAGTTACACGAAAAAGCATAATTGGTCAAGTTTGTGTTTATAAATGAGTAGACTATTCTGAATGTATTTCAAACAGATGTACATACATTTTCAAACTACTGAATCACAATATTTTATATAAACTCAGAATAGTATGTGCTACTTTATTGGCAGTAAAAAGTAAGAACATTCTCCTGGTTTCCTCTGACCAATAGGACAGGAGGCCGTAGCTCATGTGACATAAAGTCCAGCCAGGCCAGATAGAGAGTACTTGGGCACACACCTCGTCTTCCCACGGGCATAGTGCTGCAAAGTTCAAACATAAGATTAGTTTTAGTTAAAGATAGCATTGCCAGCCCTGTATTTACACAGCTGCATTTGCTTGTTTTTTTGCATTGTTGGTTTAAACTAAGCATCAAACAATATTATAAAATGTAGACATGATTCGGCAGCTTTACTTACACCAGGACGAGCGCAGCCTCTCTGGAGTAATCCTGTAGAACCTCACTTAGGCGGATCTGACGAAAGGTCTGAATCGCAGAATACATTACATGGGGCAAAGGAAGACAAAAACAATGAGTTCAACTAGGGATGTCACGATTCAAAATGTTGGTGTCACAATTATTGTAAGAAAAAAAGGATTTATTCGCGATTATCGGAATTAAGGAAGAAAATACAGAGAATTTCTCAAAATCTTACAAAAAGTACTGTCGAAACTTTCCCCAAAAATAAACAAGTCATTATATGTGCATTTTTGTGTTGATGAATAGCTAATTTGCATGTGCTTCCAGTTTCACTTTGGTTTTTATTATGACATTGTTGCACATGGAACCTAATGTGACCTTTTATAACCACGGTAATCCTAAAACCGGTTAATCTTGACATCCCAAAGTTCAAAGCTTAAGATGTAACTATCACCTTGGCTTTGTTCCTCTCCCAGTCCTGCTCAGTGATCATCCAAGGTCCATCAGGGACTCTGGGCGGTCCACACCCCAAGGCTTGTTTGTGGTTCATGTCTGTTCTGTACTGGGCCACCATGTTCTCGAAGAGTTGTACACTGAAGCAACAAGGTGAGCAGTAATGACAACAATAATCCCAAGAGTAAACTACACTTCTCAGCGACCACAGGATTTAAGTGAAGTTTATACAGGCCTAATCCAGGGCTAAACTGTAAAGTCGGAGCAAACCATGACTTAAGTAGCCTAATTCCTAACCAAAAGGACAAAAACAAATAATGGAAATTATAGGGTGAAATTCTTTGTTATACAGTCGTAGCCACAATTATCAGCCCCCCTTATAAAATTAGACATTACTCTTGATTTCTCCATGAAAATGACCATAAACAATAAGTGTTTGTTATTCTAGAAACTCTATTCACTATAAAGACAATGTCCAATAAGTTTAAATAAGATATTTTATTGTTTACACCAAGTTTTAACAAAAAAGGGCAAAAGCAAAAATTCTCATGGGGGCTAATACTTTTGAACAACCCATTTTTACCTTTATTTCATATAAAGACAACCTGAACATGTATTTTATATTTCAAAATGTACCAAAAGCTTCTAAATAGCACTGGGGAATGTTTGATGAGATCAATTTTCATCAAAGTTGCAAATATTTGAATGAAATTTGGGAAAATGTTCAAAACTTTAAGGGGGGCTGATAATTGTGGTTATGACTGTAGATGTTTGATCATTACTTATGATGTTTGATCAAGGTGCTAAATAGCGAGTGCAAGATGGAAAATAGCATATAGTTATTTGTGGGCATTTTTCACCCAATTTACCATTTGAAATTGCAACTGTATTACTGTATTAGGGCCCGAAATGTATTATGTACATCAGAGAATGCTGCATGAGTAAAACGAAGATGCTGCTGCAGATCCACTTCAGCGTGTGCTACTTGTTTTGCACGTGAGTAAGCGCTTGGTAAAATGGGGTACAGGGACCCCTGGGGGTACGCAAGAGCTTAGCAGGGGGTACTTGGACTCTTTTTCGATACAAAACTGAAATGTATTTTTGATGGTTGTATTAAATTTGCTTTTGAATATTTGTTTGTTTTGTTTTAGTTCTATATCTATATCAAAAATTGCTAATTTCTCAATCTAATGGAATGTTTGCAAATCAAAAGAAATTAAATACAGATCTTTTTGTGCTTGAGGCATTCGTGTGTAGTATGTGGGCACTAAAATAGCATTGAAAAGCATTACATTTGACTTGCTGCTGCATAGATTCAACCGTAATCGTGCTAATAAATTAGATTTTTACTCATTCGTTTCAACAAACCCCTCGAGGCAGGGTGTACGAATGAAAGGCCCCAGGAATTACACCAGACACAAAAGGTTGGGAACCACTGTAACTTTCACCAGATTGTGCTGTGTCCCTAGTGAGGCATAGAGGGCGCTATTAAACCAGTCCATTTGCTGCCACATCACCACTGAGCATCCCTAGGCTTTGATGGGACAAGGGTGGAGAGTTGATGGTTAGGTTTTGCTCCAAAGAATGTGGCTCGTTGGTCTAGGGGTATGATTCTCGCTTAGGGTGCGAGAGGTCCCGGGTTCAAATCCCGGACGAGCCCAACTTTTAGAACGAGAACAAAATTATGAATTATATTACTAATTATATGAAAGCGATAAATAAATACAAATATATATATTAAAAGTGAAGCAACATTTAGAACAACAATGCAAGCTTATTCTATCGTGAAAAAGTAAAAAAGCAAGTGTTAAACAAGATCTAAGAACACAAATACAGTGGGACCCACCAGAAATAAATTTAATATATAGATATAACCTCAGTAAGTTTACAGTATGCAATGCTTTACACGTTTTGTAATTGGTTGCACCTTTTCACTTGTGCATGTGTCATCTCCATGTCATATTACTAAAATTAAGTTTGCATGGAGATGCGTGTGAAGCTTAACTCATTTGCAAAATTAGTCTCATTCTGTAAATCTAGGTAATGCTGAGTTTCTCCTGAGGCAAAGGGGGGCGCTGTTTGACTAGAAAAAAAAGCTGCCACATCAGCACTGAACATCACTGCAACTCTAGACCTGAAAGAGGACCTGGGGTGGAGATTATAGGTCTGTATGTAAACTCCAGAAGTGAGGCTCGTTGGTCTAGGGGTATGATTCTCGCTTAGGGTGCGAGAGGTCCCGGGTTCAAATCCCGGACGAGCCCAATTTTTAGATAGGAGATGACAGATATGCATGAAATTTTTTCATTAGGGCATACTATTATAGCGTTCTAATGTGCATTTGGCGGAGAGTATGAGAGCATAGTTTACTTTAGGTGCCTGTGTTAGTCTTACTTCGTGGGCTGGGGGCTTTGGTAGATATCAGGGAGGACTTCAACATCATGAAAGCCAAGGCGAAACTTCTTGATCAATGCCAGGACCCTGAAGAAAAACATAATTTAAATGTATTTGTGAAAAGCTACAGACAATAAATTGCAGAAGTTCATTGATCTGGGAAAAAAAAAAACTTACTCCTGCCTCTGCTCTTCCTTTTTCTCTGGTTGTCCACCAACAAAAACACGGACCTTACACTTAGACCAGCGCTTCCTCCGGGTCAGCAGATAAGGCAACAGTAAGATGAGGCCTGCACAGACAAAATGAAATGAACAAAATCAAAAAAGGAAAGGAAATGTTATTGTAGACTGTGAAATGTATACAATAAGTAGAAACAAACCTCCATCATCACACAGCCAGTACACATCTATGGTTTTCTTTGCTTGTTTTTTCTGAAACACTGTTGCCGACTGAGGTTCTGGAGAGCTGGAGATAGTGGCTAAAAACAATGACACTTATAACATTAGGTGAATCATAATAACATTTTCATAAATGCTTTAAATTCTCCCTCTCTAACAATAACACAAATGCAAAATAATACACATACAAATAGTGTTGGCTTGAAGATGAGCACGAGACATTGTGCTATGGACACTCTCCGATCCTTCATCAAAGGCGTGATTGACTAAAAAACACACATATTAAATAGAACTATGTTATTAAAGGCTTATGTATTGAACGAACAGACAATATTACCATGAGAATGAGGAGGATGAGAGATGTCCAGTCCTTCCTTCATCCTCAACACACAAACTCCATACTGCAGCTTAAACGCATCGCTAAACACATGTGTAACAAAAAAACACACCAATATAACAAAATATTTGGACTTTTGTCAGAATAAAATCTTTGCTAATGCAGTTTATGAGCAAGTTGTGGTGCTGCTATATTCAATAAGCTGCGGGTAGCATACAGGAATGCTCTTAGGACCCGCTGAGCCAGTCTGCTGTTAGTGGAAAATAATGAACCACTTTAAAGGCTCTAATAAGAAATGCTGTTTATGAATTTATAATCAGACTCAAGGACTCACAAAACTAAATTAAAAGTGATTTTATAACACCTGATCAGAGCAGAGTCAGATACAGCTCTATGCTCTGGAGGCCCTGGAGAAACTGCTCATATGGACAACATTTATAGTCTGCTCTGTCTGTCACTTTAATATGTTCTTTATGGACCTTCTTAGATTCTGAAATAAAGTTTGATTGATTGATTGTATGCGCCAGGAATGTAAGCGTTTTGGTTATTTCTCCACAGTACTCACTGCAGGATTCCAATGTAGTCCTGAGCAGCCTGAGGAGAGTCAGTGCGCCAGGACTGCTTAAAGCCCAACAGCAAAACGTTAGGCTTGATGCGGCCCAATCCTGCCCCCTAGTGTAAGAATAACATAAACACAGCAAAATGAAATTGTACGGGCTTCATTCTCTTGATTTCGATACATGCTGCTGAAGGTGACGCAATTTTTCATGGTCCTAGTAAGTTGACGATTTGCAAACCATGCCAGTAAAATATTAAACATGGAAAATGTCAAACACAATCTGCGTAAAATTCTTAAACTCGCACTGAACTTGGTGTGTGAGTATTCAATGTGAATCTGACCTGCATTAACATGTTGACCCCTGAGCGCAGGCCTGAGGACACCACTCCTCTGTAGAAAGACTTCACACTTCGTTGGTTCAGCCATGTCACATGTTTCTCACTGGTCACCTTCTCCACCCCGGCAGGACTCGGGTCAGACTGCAACCCATCACAAGACTGTATAAATAATAGTTCTACCAAATTCTATGTAGTGTGTATATTTCTGAAGAGTGTCTGCCTGGCCAAAAAAAAGTTGCTACCTGGATTTACAGTAACTAAGCAAATATACAGTATCTGGGGTTGCTGTCGTTCAGTCAGTTTTAGGCTCAGCAACACTATCATCTGGTTATGTGAAAATTGTGAATGACCAGGTTATTCAATCGATTGATTTCTTCTTCCCTGATGACACCCAAGACGGTGATGGCAGTATTCATTGGGCTCACATTGTAAAAGAGTTTAGGTTTAGGAGCAAGAGACATCATTTTCACACATGGACTGGCCACCACTGAGTCCAGATCTTAACTCCATTGAGAGTGGTTTGGATGTGCTGGAGATGGCGTTGCACAGTGATCACACTCCCCATCATCAATACAAGATCTGAATAGCTAATGCAACACTTGATGATGTAAATAAATCTTTGGACATTGCAGAAGGTTATTGAAAGACTGACAAATTGAATGTTGCTTGTGGCGACTTTTTTATTTTTTTAGGCCTGGCAGTGTAGGTTTTTTTTTCTAGTAGTGAAATAAATTTTCACTAACCAAACCAAATTGAGATGCTACAAATGCATTGGGAAACTAGAAAGGATTTTGAACTGCAACTAACAATTAAAAATGTAAAGGCTGTCTCACATTCTAGTATACATGCTTGTTATTGCTGTTGGAAGAAACATATTCAGCAATGTAATATTTTATACTAGTTTGCACCCTAATCAGCCTGATTGCATGCTGTTTATAAGTTAACATTGTAATAACAGTCATACACCTGACCAAAAGAGGGCGCTAGGGTCAAGTAAACATCTACGAGGGTAGGGTAAAAGAGAATTAGAACTCCAACTGAGATATACAGTAAATACAGTATATACAGTACATGGAGATACCATGCTCCTGAATCCATCAAAACATTTCAATACTGTTTAACGGATAACTTACCTCAATAACATTTGCACACATCATTAAACTAAGGCTTTTGGTGAAACAGCTGACAAGGTCAACAAGAGCCGGACGACTGCTGGGAGGTCCTGTGAGCACCAGACACTGAGGCCTAAAAGAGAGCACTATTACTATTTTTTGTATTTTGTACTAAAGTATCAGACTTCCCCATCCAGGCACAGAATTATAACAGATCCACTTGTGCGTGGAGGGGGAGCCTGGGCGTCTCTGCAGAAGGAAATGAGTCTTTTAGAGCTAATTAACTAATGTTTGAAAAAAATGTTATTGACCTGTAGTTTTTGACATGGTCTTCCACCTGATTGAGGCCAACACACTGATTCAGAGCCATATTGTAGGAGCTGGCCTGCACTGAGGACCCCCAATTCACAGCTGGATAGGAAACATACATAAAAAATATGAATTATAATTTTGCTTTGAAGGTGCATTGTGGAACTTGCAAAAAATCCTTGATATCAGTGCGTATTTGACCTTTTAGTGACCCAGAGGTTGGATCTATGGGTGGTTAGATGGCACCTTTACTTTCCACCACATCCTTTATGGCGATGCAGGGTTTCTGGTAGGTTTTCTCTGCTGTTTGAACCATCTCCATGGCAACGCAGTGAAAACCAGTCACCCGAACAAAATTGATCATGAAGGCCGCTGTGACGGGGAAGTAAAGGTGCCGTACTTACCACCCATACAATCACTGGGGTCACTAAAAGGCCCAATGCACACTCATATCAATTTAGTTTTTTTCCACATGAAAAGTGGAAAAAATGATAGCACGGATGCTAACTGAAAGATGTGCAACAGGGTTATAAACTCATTGCCCGTGAGCAGCTGGGACGTTACACATGTGTTAGGAAAAGTTTCAAATTAGTTTGGACGTCGATAAGTAGATTACTGTAATTTAAACTCATCAAGCTCGTTTGAAAACGAGAAAACTAATTGGGTACCGGGAATCATATTAGTGTAAAATCATATTAGTCCGTGAATTGCAGGGGTTTACCAGGCTTCTTGTAGAGGGTGTATCCCAGAAGAAAGAAGACGATCCCAAAGGCGATGAGAGCGGCCCACCATGTGAGCAGGAACATGATGACAACACAACACACTGCCCCCAGCAACGACAGCCATTTGTTATAGAACCGGAACGAGGGCCGCCAGCCTAAACACACATCCATTTATTTGACAGAAGACCTTCAAAATTATACTAAAACATATTTTTTAACTGAGCACTGTACCGGGAGAGTTGGTGATTGATGCATGGAAACAGCTAAAGTTGATGAGCGTGTAAGAGCAGAGGAAGAAGTTGGAAATGATGGGAGCAATGGTGTTCAACTCAGCTGTGGAATAACATGCGTTTTAGTGTGGGGAAGAGAGCTATGAACTGAATGCAGAGCTGCAGCTAGAAAAATGTCTTCATCGCCTTACCAATGAGAATAAAGCAGGCAGCTATAATGTATGTGAGCAGATAACCTCTAAGTGGTTCATCATTCTTGCCGTAGCCTTTGCCAAAAAAGCCAATGAGTGGATACAGTCGATCTTTACATAGGCACTGGGAAGACAAAAATAAAGTAATGAAATCTGATTACAAATAAAATAATTCTTGTGGTGTCACTGTGTGGCTGACCTGGAAGACTTTGGGAGCAGATACTAGACAGGCCAAAGCAGAGGACAGAGTGGCCCCAAAGATACCAGCGGTGATGAGCGGCGCAAAGGCTGACACCATGCTCATCGTCTGGAACCATGAACAGGGGTGTAATGCATGAACTATAAAGTATTTGGTGCATTTGTGTGCAAGTTTTGCACACCTGATAGTAGTTGATCATGCCATACGAGCAGGTGCCGTTGTGAATGCACTCAGAGAAGTCCCAGCCGTACTGACAGGTCAGGCCCAGGCAAGATTCTGGGTTCGAAGATGTTGCCAGAGTGTCGTTCAACACACCCGAGGCGTCACGCACTACACAAGCTCCTACAGAAGACACCAAAAATAAACAAAAGACACCAAATATAAATAACTTTGCTACTCTAAATAGTTTTGTTCCATAAATCCAACAACATAGAAATGACATTTATTTCTTTATCCATTAGTCACGTGGGGCTGCACAATGATAATTGCATTTTTTTGGTGTCAATTAGGCTGCAATTATTTAAGTATTATGTTCACTGTTCTGAAATGCTAATTTCTGTATTAGTTATTTCAGTGTTTGTTATAATAATAATATACATGGTTCTTGTATTCCAGTTTACAAGACGAACAAGCTTTGAGAAGTCCAACCACCACCATTCACACACATTCTGACAAACTACCTTCACACAGGCATTTAGTGAAATGTCTTGCCCAAGGACACAACAGTTTGTCCCTGTAGGTGCCAGGATTCACAACACCATCCTCTGCTCTACCATCTGAGCAATCTCAATGCTTGTGCGAAACATAGAAATTACATATCTTCCCAAATTGTGCAGCCATAAACTCATGTATAAGCATGTACAATCCCTTTTCATGGCAGTTGTAATACATACCAATGGTGGCAGATATGATGAGATACGACACAGTGGTGAAGAAAATAGCCAGAAGTGTCCCTTTAGGGATGGCCACTGTTGGATTCTAGCAGGACAGCTTTCTTATTAGTTTCAGAATCAGGGGGAACACATTGCCAGCACATACTGCACAGAAGAAAGCTGTCAAACCTTGAGATCTCCTGAAATGTTCGCTCCCGCCAAAATGCCAGTGGCTGAGGGGAAAAAAATTGAGAACATGCCAAAGAAACTACCCTCTTTCCCACGCCAGCCCGGCACAAAGTTTTCAACAAAGATGTCCACTGGTGAAGACAATATCAACATTTTTATCAATAACATATTTCACCACACAACTACGCCTTTTGTATATTTCTATACCTTTGTAGCTGAAAAAACCCTTGGCTTGTTTTTGTGGACTCGCAGGGATGATGGTGCCCACAATGTAGCTGGCAAAGGACACCATGATAACAACAAAAAACACAACCTGGGCCTGGAAACAAGCTTATAGGTTATTCGAGAATGAAGTTGGATTGATTTGATAGCAAAACGGTTTATCAGTACCGCTTTTTACAATAAATGAGCTAGGATTAATTGAAGGTACATATCAATGACTGATCATACGTTCTAGTGGGCAAAGCAAAAACCACTTAAGATGCAAGATTATTAACTTCTCTGCTAAGATGTCCATTAACCCCCACCCTCCCACCTCCCTTTGGCTAGCAGATCCCACAGTTTCTTACCTTTGATTCCCAAGCCATACCAGCCAAAGAGATGCCCAGCAAAAAGGTGACAGTGATGATGCCAATTATTCGAATGTCATTTATTCTGTCCACCATCATGGCCCCGTGTTCCTACAAGAAAGTATGTTATCCAGAAAACTAGGGCTGAACAGCTATGGAAAAATATATCCAACTGAGATTATTCTGACGTATTAAGATGATGATCAGATTTATGTTTTAAAATCAACATTCAAGAAGACTTTATATTAGTCAGCATTTGCAATTTGCCAATTCTGACTGACTTTGATGGTGACTATGATTCATCTCGCTCTCCACACTGGACTGGACTTACACTCATCAGATCACTAACAGTCTCTGCAAAGCCCACTGTGTGCATGGCCACTGCTACTGCATTAGCAAAGGCAAAAATGAGACCAATGGACCCTCCCAGCTCCGGTCCCAGACTGCGACTGATGAGGAAGTATGTCCCACCTGTGAGCAGCATAAGGCAGACGTTACCGTTGCTCGATTTAAATTCATACTCATTCGTTCGTGCTAAGGGCAAACCTCCTTTGACTTTTCCATTGGTAGCGATGGCTGACGTGGAGAGACCTGTGATTCCTGTGATAGTAGAGGACAGCAGAATGATCACCCAGGTCATCCCTAGTCAAAAAAAAGAAAGAGAGACAGTGCTTATTCATCCAAGTATGGTAGTCATGAGCAGAAGTAATCACTGCCAGTCTGGTATTTCTTGGACGTACCAATACCAGCTTGTGCAGTAATCCAAGGCAGACGGAGGTACAGGATCACTCCCCAGATATTCAACATGCATCGTATCTAGTTTGAAAAAAAACACAGCAATAGAAAGTGTAGATTACATGATATTACATTTTAGTTAAAGCATGGTGAACAAAGATGATTCATTGGACCACTTTTTGGTGAAGTTCACATTATTACAATATTATAATCATGGTTGATCGATTTACTAACATGTCATTTTTAAGCATGGGCTCACCATGACCCCCTGAACCCATCCAAAGCGAGTGGGTTCAGCAGGAGGCTCCTTCAGCCCTTCCTCGTCCTCTTCATCAGTGGTGTCATCATGGTCTAAGTGTCCTGAAGTGGTCTCTTCATACAGAGGAGGGCTGGAGTCATTCTGCAACACAGGACTGATTATTTTAACTTTTTAACCCTTTAACGTCCTGCTCAACCATTTGGTAGAGCACACTTTAGGTCCTTGCATTGCAGAGAACATGTTGTATGGATCAAATCAACCTTATTCAGCCGTCTCTACCATTTGGTTAGAGTACACTATGCCAAAGAAATCCACTGGGGGGCGCTCTACATAGTGCCATATTGAGCATCCAAAGTGAGAAGAAACAGGAAGTTGACAATGAAAAAATCCATGCACATGATGGAGCTGATTTAAAGAAAATGTTAAAATATAAACTAAGTTTGTGGCCATATTATGTGACATAAGGCCTGACTGAACAGATCTGTCTCACTTATTCCAACACCAGGCACTTAATAATGATGCAATCATTTTTTGAAAATATGCGTGACCAAATGGTAGAGATGTCAGTTCATGGTAAAAGCTGTTGGCCACAGACACCTCAACCATTTGGTATCATTTATATA
>OMNZ01079136.1:0-11294 GCA_900303255.1 Lesueurigobius sanzi
CTACTTGATCTCCTTCTTTACTGCCTCTCATCCAGGGTTGCCAGATTCTTAAAATCAAATGATCGTATAGACAGCCCAAAATGATCGCACAAAGAGAAAAAAATGGACAAAAACGCACCTACATATGTTTGCAACAATGAAGGATATACATGTCAGAATTAGAGCCTCACACTCAACAAACATAATTTACCCCTGATACTGCTGTTAACCTTCCCATTTCAGTCTCCTAACTGTGGTTCGGACGTAACTCATTAAACTTGTTAAGTTATGGCGCGCTCTGTGGCTCATTCAGGAGTTTTCCCCGCACACACTCTCTCCAGCCTCACGGAGGCTGAATCTGACTCCAGATCTGGCCGACAGCAAAGTGCTGCAGAGACCGCAAAATGCATTCAACCAGACATTATCTGCCGCTCTGAAATTAATTATCGTACATTAGGGGATTTTTATCATTATTGATTGTACATCGTACAGAGGTCTAAATCATCGTACAAATATGATAGTTATTGTACATCTGGCAACACTGCTTTCATCTTCCCCAATGTTTCTTCAGATTCTTACCCCCCTCCCATCTCCTTCTTGTCTCTCCATCTCTCTCCACATATGATACACACAACACATACCCTACATGCATTTCCCCCTATCTGTGATTTTCTTTTTTTTTTAACTGTATATACTGTAACCGTTAACCAATCTATTGGTTATATAGAATCTAATTTACCCTATTTTCACTGGTACCTTGTATTTTATATGTAAAATTAATAACATTTACATTAATAACATTTTCTTTTGAATTGAGTGAGCTTGTATCTTTGGGGGGCCCAAGAGATCGTTGGGTGGAAAACATCTAGGGCCAAGGGTTAGTCAATAGGAAGGCAACAAGCACTAATTAGGTGTTAATAGGCCTAGATGTTTTTCCAACCTTTGGAACCAAGAGAGGTGGGACTTAGAGGTTAACTCCTCCTGCTGGCTTCTGCTTAAAGACCTACAACCATATCAAATCCAGCTCATTCGCTGACGAAGGTCTTTGGGTAAAGATCGAAATGTCCTACACTTAAACTACAGAGTACAGATGAAGACTGAACCATCTGTACCTACGATGGACAACTCCTGTACGACTGAGAACTTACACAGGCAGATGCTCCAAATATATATTTCTTTTTATGAAGCTCTAAGCTTTATTGTTGAAACATGTAAGGCAGCTATTCCCAAACTTGAAAGTGTCGTGGGCCCCTTACATATAAAATACAAGGTACCAGTGAAAATAGGGTAAATTAGAGTCTATACAACCAATAGATTGGTTAATGGCTACAGTAAAAAAAAAAAAAAGAAGAAATCACAGATAGGGGGAAATGCATGTAGTGTGTATTGTATGTGGAGAGAGATGGAGAGACAAGAGGGAGATGGGAGGGGGGTAAGAATCTGAAGAAACATGGGGGAAGATGAGAGGCAGTAAAGAAGGGGATCAAGTAGTAACCATGGGAGTAGTAACCGGGAGAAGTTTGCATCTTCTCCCGGTGTCTGCGTAGGTTTCCTCCGGGTGCTCCGGTTTCCCCTAGCACTAGTGGTGTGTTTACATGCATGGTTCTCATGTGTGTTCATTAATATGCACTGTCCCAACCAAATAAACAATAATTAAAAAAAACTTAGCTGTGTCTACCCAGGCTAAAGAGTTGCTTACTCTGTGGTCTTACATTTGTCCATGTTTACTAAAGCTGTTGTGTCCGTGCTGACTGCTGTGCCGTATCCGTTCCCTCTGCCCCAGTCGACAGCCCAGTCCATTATCTGCCTCTCAGACCAACACAACTCTCTTACTTACGCTCTATTTCAGCTCCAGTCTGGCGCTTTTCGCTCAAACCAGTCCCTCCTCGTTTAACCCCGCCACATCGAAGGCTCCACCCACAAAAAAAACAAAGAAAAAAGATAAAATAATATCAAGAACAACATAATAGTGTAGAATTTGATGCCATAATTTCCTTTATGAGAAAATAATTTGACATTAGTTCATAAGAAAATACATTGAACTTTGTGTCAGTTTTTGTTTCATGTGTGAAAGCCGGTAACTACTGAGATATTAAACCAAGGAAAATTGTGCCCACCACCACACTGTTAAACTATGGCTCTTTTGGATGTTGTGATGTCACATGAATGTGTGAAAATGCAACCTATATGGAAATAAAAATGTGTAACTCTCGTTACTCTCGACACAAAAACACAATTTGTATGTGGTTTTAGTTTTAGTCTTTTGATGAAAATGTCATTTAGTCAAGTTTTGTCAGACCATTCTGACAAAACTTGACTAACTGTTTTAAGTTGACTTAAAGCAAAGTTTAGTAGTAGTAAGTAGTAGTAGTAGTAGTTTAGTTGACAAATTTAGTCAACTTAAATTGAATGAATTGAAATGAAAAAATATATATTTGGTCAAATTTGCAATGATATACTTTAATTCAAACATTTTAATGATATTCTGTGCTTCATGGAGCTTCCCCCACAAGAATAAAGCACAGACCTGTTCCTTTGGCAGTGAATTAGACCTTTTTCTCTGAAAATCATTTATCTACATCAGCCATTCCCAAACTTGAGCTTGTCGCCCCCTTATCCCTACTGTCCTGTTAGGGCCGTTCGCGTCACTTTTGTCCAATTTTCTCTGTTTATTGGGTCATAACTTTTTTACATCCATCCAAAGATATCTTGGGGCCCCCTGATAGTAAGAATTCACGCTATATTTAAAAAGAAAATGTGCTGGATTTCCAATGGGTTTTGCCAGGGCTGGGACATTATTTTGGCTCGGGAGTTTTATCATTTTAACTGGCCCGTTAGCCATTGGAGCTTTGGCGAAACGGTTAGGGCACTTACCTCTTAATGTTGAGGTAGTGGGATTGATTACCTGCTATGTTTCTTTTTTTTTTAACATGGGCCACACACATGATCTGGGCCTGATGCATCTCCACAGTCAGCAGAACGAGTATTAATCTAATTAAATGTAGGCTCTTAGTAATACACTTTTGTTTGACACATCGCTCATGTTTTTTCAGCACCTGCCTTTTGCAGTGTCTGATCACCCCGACTGCTCACTGACACGCTGCATCTCCTGTGTGTGTTAGAAGCCACAAATCTCTTCCAAATTTCCCCTATTTAAATAGGGTTATGTCAGTAGTTACACGTTCAAAGTATAGTTACACAAAATTAAAACTGTCAATTTTCTAAGCGGAAAAAAGGGGCACTATAAGGTTTAAGGAGTAGTTCGGCCTCCGCGCAGTAAGCTTCCCCCCGAGAGATGCCTCCTTCCAGTCACTTCCGGCAACAGAACAACGACGTGCTACGCGCAAAGTGCACGGAATCATTTGCAATGGCGGACTTTGTAGATGATGGAGACCCAGAGCCAACTTGGAAGAGATTTGTGGCTTCTAACTTCTCCGAAATTTGGCGCCATGGGACTATACTGTAGAGGCAAAATGCTAACAGCGTCTTTGGTCGTCTTACGGGACTGAAGGCACAAAGACCAGACAGCCACACATCGCCTCATCTAAGCCCAGGTTAGAACATATGTATGCATGTAAAAGCGGCAAACTATTCCTTTAAGAGAGGTTTAAACATTTCTCCACACCTGTATTTAGTCTGAAACCATAATGCAAGCTCTGTCTCACAATCTCACAAAAACAATTTTTGAGGTTTTAATTGTGTAGAGTTCGAAGTATAATCTTTGGTGACATGTGCTCAATTCAACTAGAAGCTTCTGGGCCACAAAAAAAATCGGTCTGTTTGGCTCCCGGGCCACACTTTGGGATACCACTGTTTTTATTTAGCTTTAGTCTAATAGTAGTCATCAAAAATATCACTTGGACTAAAATTATGATGAAACAGACGAGAATTAACACTTGCAAGAGAAGATTTGCCCTGAACACATTGTCAAAGTGTGCTTCCTGGGACTTCGCACCTACATGGAGACGTCGCCAAGGCTGCAAAAAGGTCATAAAAACAGTCTTATGCTCCATATAACTCCACGCGCAGAGCCAATCACTCTCTGAGGTCAACCTTTTGAAAACACCCCTGAGCCTCCTGTCATTGCTCTGTCATTTGGTGCACTTCACTGACCCCGGTACATCCATCTTCTCCACTCTCCCAATCAAAGTCCGGGATTAGAAACAGCACTCGCCACAGGACTGCTTTCTGAGTGGGTCTGAGTCCATCAGACGACTCTTGGAGAAAGTTTCCACAACTTTTTTTTTTTTAAGGCATCAAAGTCGACTCGGATCCTACAAAACTGCAATGGGGTATAATTTGACTATACTGTATACGGGTCGTTAAAGTTGTTATTTTCAGATTTCACAACATCGCAATATAATAAATCAGTTCTTGTTCATCTGTATAAAACTAACCAATATCCATGGTAACACTGCACCAGTATGCCTTATGATAGAAGAATTTTGAAGGACAGTGAGCGGACAGTGGTAAACAAACTGTAGCTCTAAAAGGTCAAGCTTACATTTATAATAATAATGGTCCATATTAAAGATACACGATATAAACTGAGCTATTTCCATAGGCTCTGAAATCAGTGAGTCCACATACTGCAAAAGTAACTGAGCTTTATCCAGAGTTGGTCAATGAAGCGATAATACTGTTCCCTTCATTCTGCTTCCTTATTCTTAGGATATAAAAGACATAATACAGTAGATGTATTATGTAATAGGTTGAAGTTTATGTAAACCAACCACACAAAAGTACTGGTTTCAAAAACTAATAAGACCATCATTATTCTAACCTTGCGCTACAAGATGAATTGTCGTGAGATCTGAATTTTCAGTCTTACAACAAATCCATCTTGAAAGACTCCAACTGATCAGTCCGTTGTGTAACCAGCAGTGGTTCAGACCAATGACATGCTGCTGTGGGGCTGGGGGTGGGATATGTGGCTATGACAGGGGTCTCCAACCTTTTTTTTACCTTGTGAGCTACTTTTGCGTTATAAAAATGGCAGCGAGCTACTTATACTTAAAAGAAACTTGTAACTCTGCCTCTAGGACTGACAAGATGATAATTCAACACAATAAAAGAAAATGACAGTAGTTTCTGCTTTATACTTTGCTATATTCACCTAAATGTTTTGGAGAAATGTTTGCAAAAATGCATCTAAAATTTCAATCAAGTTTTTTGTAACGCCCAATATCACAACAGGGGTCATCTCAAAGGTCGGTACAAACACAAAACAAGTCAATGTCAAACATCAAACAATGAATTGTCAATGAAATGTCAGCCTGGAGTTTAGTTAGACCCTCCTCCGCGGCAAGGAAAACTCAAGAAAACCATGTGGGACAAAACGGAGAAACCTTGAGGAGAACCACATTGGGGAAGGGATCCAACTCCCATGGACGGATGGGTCAAATTTGACTCATAAAGCGTATGTAAAAAGGTAGAAAGCCTTTGGAGAGCTACTTGGAAAGGGCTGGCGAGCAACGGTAGCTCCCGAGCTGCTGGTCGGAGATGCTATGAGGACAGTCAGTAGTGCGCCGCCTCGGTAAAACAAACATGGCTCTGTGGGACGACTTCGTAGATGCCGCGTTCAACACATCCCACCTTTTTTATTTCATTTTTTCCCCCTTCTGTCATTCCTGCCGCCGTGTGATACGTCACATGACTCGCTGCTATGATTGGCTTAAAGCGCATTAAGGAAGGAGAGTACTAGCCCGTGCTTCACCCAATTAGCTCAAAGTATTGTACTGACCTTGTCCCTCCTTTTCAGGGACAATTTAGAGTCCTACACATATCAATCTGGAGGTTAACGTTATTCTCTAGATGCAGATGAATTGCTTGTAAGAAGATCTATGGCATCTTCTGCCAGCTCTGACTGTGTTATTTTTTTACCTTGCATTGGTTTCATTAGCTGAGTAAATAAATGTGTCTATCATAACTCGTGTTAATGATGAAAACTTGGCTAAAATCATGAAACTGAAATCTGGACAGTGAGTTCTGCACATGTCTGAGCTCATTGGGGGCAATGGTTTCAGCAGCGTGAGTATTTTCAGACATGAGAGGAGAGCAGGCCACCACTTTTTTTCAGCACGGACAAGATGTGTGAAGGTGTTGGCGATGAGGATCCATGCACCCACCGGTGCTATACCAACTTACCAAGGAACGATTTTTAGTCCCAATATTTTGTCTTGAGCAATGCATACACACTCATTATTTCGCAGGCATTACTTACAGTTGCTAGAAAACAGTATCAATTTAACCTGCCCATTCTCAGGTCAGGGATCACGAGGCACTGAGTGGAAGTACAAGATCTCAAGACACCAAAAAGAAAGATTACACTGTCCTTCATAAAAATATTAAAATAAGACTCTCTCACTGACAAAATCCCAGCACCTGTCCAAACAAGACTACAGAGAAATCAACAACACAAACCCAACTTAACGCCAGTCCCAAGCCTACAACAAAACACGCATAAATCAGACTTTTTAAATATTCAAAATGCGAAATCTCGTCACTGTGCACCTCGACTTCGTGTTTCTTATAATGTTTTGCTTCCCCTCGTCACTGGCAAACTTAACGCAGCCAGGCATGACGAGAGAAACAGCAGTGTGGAATAACCGAGACTCAAAGAAGCACATCTGCGCTAGACAACAGACGAATCTGATTTAAAAAAAAGAAGCCAGTTTTGTCTTTTTGAGCGCATAACTTTTGGGGAAGAGCGAGATGTTGGTCCCCCTTGTGCTGCACTTTGAATAAATGATGGCATCTCCTAAAGGCAGTTGGCCAAGCTCCAGTTACATCCAGAAAAGCTTTTGTTAATTTCATGCAAGAAATGATGAATAAAATGCTAGTAAAATCTTTGGTCCAGGCCTACATCTTTGTATTAGTCAGGACGTTCCCTGCATTTGACCCATCCTCAGTGGACACAGATGGCATCTTTGGGAATGCCGATGGAAGCTACTGTGCAACAAAGAAGTAAAAGAACTACTCTGCTGCTCTTACAAATGCTTAATTATGTATGTATTTTCTACCCAGTAAAGATACAGAGACATGGAGAGAAACAAATTGGGGCAAAGGTACAAATCTGTTCGAAACACATGGATACGCATGGAGCTTTTGTTCGTCTTCTGAGTGAATCTGTCCGTCTGCTCCGTCAGTCACTCCATTTACCCAGAGAGAGTCATATGAATGAAGCAGTGTATGAGCTAACCGCTGGGGGGCGCTCTTGCACACAGCTCAACTGATGAAGCAGAACAAACTTATAAAAATTGATTTAAAACAAACTGCAAACAAACCATCACTGCTTTACTCCATATTCTTTTTTATTTTTTTATTTTTATTTTATTAATATGCAAAAAACATTACAACATGGACATTCATACATACAATAACCACATGAACGTCTGTACCGTTTAAGGTGCGCGTCCATACAAATTTACTCAATATTCTTAACTATTTTTCAGCAACTGTTGTGTAAAAAACATAACTAATTATATCGCATCCACAACGATATAAAAAAATGGTGAGGATATTCAAAACTTATACCGGTATATCGATATACGATACGATATGGCCCAGCCCTACATGGCACCATTGATTTGTTAGCATGTTGTCGTCGACACAAAATGGTTACTATGAGGGCTCTACAAGGGCACTCAAAGCAACATGAGATAAGAACAGTCCTTACTCATCAACAGTGTTGGGAGTAACTAGTTACAAAAGTAACTAGTTAAAGAAATATATTACTTTTTTCAGTAACTAAGGAATATAATATATTACTTAAACAAAATACAGTAATATATTAGTCATTACAATTGAAGTAACTCAAATTACTTCAAGTTACAAGTGCAACTCCTCCCAAATAAAATGCAGCACCAAATCAAGTTGGATACTGGTGTAGAAAGAGGCTTGTGAAGCTAACGTCATCAAAACAAAACACAAAAGAATGTGGACGATTGAGGAAAAGGACATTTTTAACTACACTTTTTCTCTGTGGCACTATTATCACTATTTTCAGTTAATATTTTGCCAAAAGTAACTCGAATGTAACTCAGAGTAGTGTACCTCAGTTACATTTTTGCAGCAGTAATATGTAATACAAACATATTACACTTTTAAAGCTGTAACTAGTAATATAGAGTATATTACAATTTTAAAGTAACTTGCCCAACACTGCTCATCAAGTAAGAACCAAAAACAATCAAATAAATCAATGCCAGGGTTCCCATCCTACCTGAAAACCTGGAAAATGACCTGCCTTTTTTCTAGTCATGGAAAACACATGGAAAATGGAAATTGTCCTGGAAAAACACATGTTGTCCTTATATTATATTTCACCTCCCTTTGCTTTTCTGTTAATAAATGTAAGCCATACTTTTCTCAGCAAACCAGAGTAAAGACGGGAAAAATGATCTTCTATTTCAAAATTTTCCAGGGGAGGACTTCCGAACCCCCCATTTGACCATGTTCCCAAGAAAACAAAAAGCTTTAGCAGTTGTTAGATCACATCCACAGGGGGCGCTGGTGACTGAGGAGGACAGAGAGGACCGTGAAATACAATGTTTTAATGTATTTTTGCACTTTCAAATGTCATGGAAAATCCTGCAAATGACCTGGAAAATAATTTCAAGTAAAGAGTGGGAAACCTGAACGCTGACATCTCCAAAAGCAGCTTTATGAGCCATATGTACACTTATTTAAGTTGTTTATTCTGTACAAATTCACTAAACTGCTTCAGTAAAACCAAAGTAAAGGGATACTTAAAACTTCTACTTTTTGACTAACCGGAGTAACCAAATGTGAAAAACAGACACAGAGAGAACAGTTAGGACGCTGACTGCAGTCAAAAGTGGCTAATAGCTGGAACCGACTGCGAGACATGTTCCTTTTAAAACTTTTATAACAAACACTTAGTGCTGCCATATTCAAGGATGTTCAGAAAACTGCAGCGCGCTTGGACAAACCACACAGGACCTTTCATGTGTCTCCTGCAAAGCTATAAAAACACACCATTCCCCCTCAACAATAGCAGCGAAGTTTCGCCGCCAGTTTTCTATAGGTTCAGAAATCTGCTTGAAGGCCTAATTTTTTGCCTCATTGGAAGCCCATGAACTGATCTGCAAATGATTAGCCTCGCAACGTTCGAGTCATTACAACTTTGAGAATAACGTTCAGTGTTTCATGGTTAACATAAAGGCAAGGTTGTCTGCGTTTCTCTGCATAATTAGTCTAAAAGCGCAAAGCATTTTGGAAGAAAAAGAAAAGCTATCGGCCAAGGATGCAAACAAATCAAGGAGATTCAAAGAGGAGAACAGCCCTGGGGCACATATTTAAGCTACTTTAAACGTTTCTGTAAGTAGTTTTCTCCTTTTATCCTACAGTTTATTGAAATCAAATTCATTTTATAAATAAACTTTTTCTAATTGATCACAAAATCGATTGCATTAGTGACAGTAAAGGCTTTACAGTGTAAAAGTTGTAAAAGGTGCATAAATTCATGTGCAGAATGATAACTTGGAATCTGTGTGGGTTCTCAGTCGTACAGGAGTTGTCCATCGTAGGCAAAGATTCTTCATCTGTGCTCTGTAGTTGAAGTGTCAGACGTTTCGATCTTAGTCCAAAGATCGTCTTCAGCGAATACAGACATCTGCGGGTCTCTTAAGAGCAAACCAGAAGGAGTTAACCTCTAAGTCCCTCCTCTCTCGGTGGCAAAGATTCTTCAGTCTTCATCTGTACTCTGTAGTTGAAGTGTTGGACGTTTCGATCCGACGCAAGAGAGGAGGGACTTAGAGCTTAACTCCTCCTTCTTGTTTGCTCTTAAGAGACCCACGAACGTGTTTAAGTCTTTATTCGCTGAGGACGATCTTTGGACTAAGATCGAAATGGCCGACACTTCAACTACAGAGGAGTACAGATGAAGACTGAAGAATCTTTGCCTACGATAACTTGGAACGTTCGGAATGGTTTTTGAGAGGTAGAAATGAGTTGGGATTCAATTTAAAAAAAAATCTTCCAACCTCTGTCTTTGTTTGACAGAAATGTGTTGTACAGACGGTGAAAAAGCACTGACATACATTATTCATAACATTCTTTCTGGGTATTTTATTCCAATTTTAACCAGATTTTACCAAGACTTTCTAACATTTCTTGTCTTGGTTTCCTTGTCTGTCTGCTCGTGAACAGCCCACACTGTGATGTTCCAGTCTTCAAACTTCAGAGAGGGCACAGTGTTACTTTGGTGAAGGGCAGTTCCATTTCTGACCTCCAAGACTTCACTTTTGGTGTCGTCTGACCCGCAAACCAGGCTTTCACACTTTTATTAAAACGTGTGAAGTCTTGTATGATCCGCATTGGTCTGTGTTACCACACTGTGTCTTTTGAAACTGTTGCCGGTTCCAGGTCTTTCTGAAGCCTCCACCAGTAATGTTTGGCTTTTTGAACTACTCCTGTGATCATTCCTTTCACTCGTCCGTCAGGAGGGAGCGCCTACTGTGTGCATTTCACTTATGTTTTTAAGGGGAGACACCGCAAGCAAAACATACCCTTTTCATCTTTTGGCCAAAATCTATTTGAAATCTTTTTTCCCCCACTCATAGTTAGTGGTTGTGTAAAGCCATTTATTGTCAAAGAACTGAGTGAATCATAATGAAACAGAAACTACTCAAATGTCCCTAACGTTTACATGACCTTCAACAACTGCCAGGAGAATTGTTCAAGAGCAAATAAAAACTCACTTCAGCTGAAATACAGGACTCTCTGAAAAAATGGATATGTTTGTTTTAAGATGCACAATATGTAAACTTTTGATCAGGGACATTTGGCTAGTTTCTATTTGAAAAGTGTAAACAGGTTTTTTGACAATAAATGGCTTCATGCAACCAGTGTTAATTTTGGCAGCAAATTTTAATTTAGTTTTAGTCTTAGTCTTTTAACGAAAATAGTCTAATTTTAGTCAATACAAATTCCACGTAAATTTAGTCGACTAAATTTGAAATAGAGTAAACTTTACATTTATATTATTGTTTTCAAACATATTTGATAATATTCTCTGCTTCAGCGTCTCCACATGAACAAACACAGAGCTGTTCCTTTGACAGAGAATGATACGAGGCACTTTCAAACTGAAGTCACTGAAGTTTGGATCATTTCAGTCACTTCTTTTCATTTTTATTTTAGTCATAGTTTTAGTCTCATGAACTAAATTTAGTTTTAGTCTAATTTTAGTCAGCAAAAGTATTACTGTGTCTAAAATTATGACAGAATATTTTAGTCAACAAAATTATCACTGCATGCAACCACTAACCATGAGTGAAATAAAGTTTTTT
>OMNZ01079153.1:0-21694 GCA_900303255.1 Lesueurigobius sanzi
ACGGTCCGTCACGTGATCGTGCTGCACCAATGGAGTGTCAACAGACCGGCAACATGGCGGCCGCTGTAGTTTTATTCTATCACCGATAACGAGGAATAAACTGGCCAAATTATTGGCCAAATGGATTAGAAAAAGTGCTATATAATTAGCGAAGTCCACAAAGAACAATTGGGGAAATAGAGAACAAGCTAAAGTTATGTTAAGTAATTTTGATTAATAAAGGGCAATGATGAATTAATAACCAGTGTCAAAGATGATTATTTAGTTTCATTTATTTGTTCATACAACATTGATCAATCATTTATAAAAAAAAAAAAAACATTCTTCATAGAAAACGGTAAATAAGAATAGAAGAATAAGAACAGCATAAGGCAATACACTTTACCTCATTCACATGACATGATAACAGTAGGTTGTGTTCATCATAATTCTATTTCAGCTGGAGCAGGTGCCTCTGCAAAACTATGAGAAAAAACATTTTTTGAAATAAATTTACAAAAATAAACTTGACAAACGTAGTACTTGAGCATTATTCTTTGGTAGTGATTGGATTCACAAACCTGCCATATTATTCTTATGCCTGATAGTCCTTTCTACTGGTCAACATCACACGTTTTTTAATATTGTCACAACTTTTGGACAC
The DNA here is from genome assembly GCA_900303255.1 of Lesueurigobius sanzi. NCBI lineage: Eukaryota > Metazoa > Chordata > Actinopteri > Gobiiformes > Gobiidae > Lesueurigobius > Lesueurigobius sanzi. The sequence goes on from OMNZ01079153.1 coordinate 644, forward strand.
CTTTTATATACAATTAACAAGTAGAACTTAGTTTATCTGTGCTGACAGAGAACACATTGAACTTAGTGACAGGTCATGTTTATTTTGGCCCAGAAATTGCAGAAACAAATAGCAATAAACAGAGACTACAAATCTGCCTTACCGTAGTTACCAGCACACAATGCTCAGCTGCCCTCCACCTCAATGTTAAACTATAGGCTCTTTAGGATGTGGTGTTGTCACATGAATGCAACCTATTAGAACACTGGAGCACCTGCCGGTCCCACAGACTAACCGTTATTTAATCAGGAAAGTCCCATTGAGATCCACAGATCTCTTTTTCAAGGGAGTCCTGGCCAAGAGGCAATTGCAACACAGTTAATAAATAAAATACAAGGCCTTTTGTGCAGGTTTGTGCAACATGAACTAATAGCTGCTCTAGGATACTCCAGAACAGAATCAGACTCATTATGTAATTTTGCAATTTAGAATATTGTGGTAAATCCTGGAAATGAAGTACCTAAAATTTCAACTTTTTACTTTTAATTTGCAACTTCTCAAACTGAGGATGGATGCACACAGAACACTGGATTTATTGGTAGCTGAGATTGAGGTGAATGAAAGACCAAGAGGAAGGGACATACCGTCTGGGGAATCGTAATGATTTAGTGAGATTGACAAAGGTCAAACTTGAATGGCTACCTGTTTGTGTAGACTCTCAGCCGTCTATCCAATTACAAATTATCCATCGTAGCTGAGCTTTCTCCAAATATCGTCGACTGGACTAAGATGATTGAGGTGACAATGATTGATGATTTGTTTCAATCTGTTGAAGCTTCTTCTCACTCTTGTAGCCAAAACCTAAGACTAGTTCTGGTTACACACACAAGCTTCATGTCTATTTAAACTGAAATTCTGGACACTCCTGGGGTGACTGAGTGAAACTATAAACAATAAAGGCAATAGGGGTGGTAATGGCAGTCCTGAACACTCCCTTCAGGGACAGCCAGACTTTAAAAAGGTCTCTAGCTTGTGCGTTTAACCAGTCTTACATTTTGACAACAATAATGAGAATAAGCTTCTGAGTCCAGTTCCCAGTCCAGTTTACAATATTTAAAAAAAAGTGTCTCCTATGTTGAATGTATAAACCACATCTTTGCATCTGTAAAAGTTTCTGGTGTGTTCCTGGTTTACTGTAAATGTGGTCAAAAGAAGAGAGGAGACACTAAGTCACCATACAGCTGCTGGACATTTTTATACTCTGCAGTATGGACTTCTTGCTTGACCCTTGTCCTATAATTCCATGCCTGCTTGTGTAATGTTCTCAACCTCTCGCTGCTCTGTCTCAAGCCAGTGCGCGGTAACTTGAGTGAATACGTAATCAAAGATGTCAAAGCGCGCTGGAGCCAAGCCCAATGCACAGTCCTGGCTCTGTTTATAGGCAGATATCATATCACATCTGTGCAGGGGGCTCACGTAAAGATGCTTCCTTGAATCCGACTTCATGTTTACTGAGAATTGCATCATCTCTTACACTTTTGGCTGCTACTTACACCTGTATCTTAATATTAGTTAAGTGATAGACAGTAAGTAAACAAAATACTCATTAATCTACAGAATGACAAAAGTACTATCTGTGCTCACAAAGTTGTTAAAGCAACAAGGGATCAAAAGTAGATATGTGAATAATACTCTAAATCATATTTTGTTGGTAGTTGGTTATTGCTGTATCCTTTTTATTTAAGTTGATATATATTTATTTATCTATCCCAATGGTAACTAGCTCATACACTTGATGTAACTCGACGTTCTGCACAATGGTAAGTGGAGGCTGAACAAAGCTCTGGGCGGGACACAGATAAGGATATCTTTTCTGTAAAACTCATGTGTTACTGTTAGGCTGCTGGGTGGTGATTCTTTTGATATGGTGGTAAGGAGAAGAAAGACGGTAGAATAGAGCTACGTCACAAGTCTTCCAGTGAGGAACTGTTTTGCGAATGGTACATAAGAGCCAGTTAAACATTTGAGAATTGATTGATCTTTACTCACAAAACATGTTACACATATAAATAAATGGCCCAATGCAGGAAATGTTGCTGATTCGTGTAACATCCTTGTTATCACGGAAAAAAGTATTTGTAAAAACTGACCCCTTTGAAGTTAGTGACTTGAATCAAGGCTTTCATCATGACAAAATATAGGGCTTTCAATAAAATAAAATGTTGTTAAGTAATTCTGAGTTTCCCCTATCTGACCACATGAGGGCCAAATCAGCAACATTTCCTGGATTGCACCTTCCATTATTAAGTAAATCACCAAAAGGATTCCTTAACATAACCACAGAAAATAATATCATGCTACAATGTGTGTATCTGTCCTGCCCACAGCATCTTTCACAATAGCAGTATGTAGAGTAGCAGCTGTGTTGTGAGTGGATCAAAACCAAATCTCACTCAGAGGAACAGAGGAAGTTCAACAACAAACACAAATCTCATTATCTCTCTCTTATTACCCCTCATTGAGTCTGATTATGGTGCGACTTTACCTCAGTTTGTTTCCTGACAATGTTAAACTTTATTTACGTCGGATTAGAACAATTCACTGATTACAGAGACCATTTGGTTTTCTCAAGACGTTTATCATAAACCGAGTTCACATCCTGCAAAGTTTAATCTCATAATGGACTTTTGAACTCAAAGCAAAGAGATCAGACAGGGCAGCTTTGACTGAGACTGGGAAACGCAGATTTCACCAATTTGGACTCTTATACGCTTATTTTTTTTCCAAACCTTTTTTTGTGCATCTAATAATTTAAATATTTGATTCATTCCAAGGTTCTCAAACTATGGTCCAAGTTTTGTCCATTTTGCAGCTACAAATGTTGCTCATTCTTTGCCCTGCATGGTTTAAGCACAGTTTAGTTCTGGCCTGGTTCTGATTCAGGCCAAAGTTTCGGCTGGCCTGTATTAGTCATTGAAATATGGTTCTATGAAATGGAAAGATAAATATTTTCTGTGCCTGGCGGTTGAGACAAATTTGAGAAGCAATTTCCCTTAAGTGGTTTAGAGGTCTGCAACTGTGCAATGCAGATGTAAGCCAAATATGAATGTTTAAACACCTGCCTCTCTCTGCTGTAGGTGCACACAGCTGAAGGTGGTTTAGTGCTACAAAGAGCAGTTTGTAAAATAAAAAAAGGCCCATTTGCCATTTTGCCATGTGAAAATCTATGCTGTTCATTGCAACATACAGTTAAAAGGTCAGTGTATACGGCAACATTTGAAGCATGGATTAAAATCCAGTCTCCTCTTGGGCTGCTTGCATTTTTATCCCAACATTACTTGAAACTAGGACAACGGCTTGCAATAAAACAGACGGCTGAACTTTAAAGCCACTGAATTGCTGAAGGCCTTTATTTAAAACAAGATATTAGTCCACACTGTTTAGTACGGAGCCCTGGAAGTGACATTAGAGAGAAAAAAATGTGGGGGAGTTAAAAAAGATGAACCAAATTGTAAAAAATATATATATTTTTATTTTTTTCACGATCATTATCTTCAAGGAACGAGATATTACTTCATGAAATTGTTTTTTTTCTTCCCCACAATTTTTTTCTGAAAGATAATTTCTTGTTCCCCGAAGATAATATGTGATTAAAATAAAAAAAAAAAAATCAAATAAATACTTCATCAAGTTTTTTTTATTTATTTTTTTTCTCCCATATTTTTTCCCCTAATGTCACTTCCAGGGCTCCGTAGTACGTACGAAACTCACAGAGCATAAAATAGGAACAAAATGCATGCTTTGGAAAATTACTGAAGAGGCCCAAGACCACCCATTATATGTCAAGAGGTCAGGAATACACAAACATATAATTAACTATAGACCTATCCAAAAGTACAATTACATGACAACAACACAATGTTTGGCTGCTTAAAATCAGTCATTAACGGAATAAAGTAAATAAACCACAGAAGGGTTTGTGTGTTTACAGAGATTTATGGAGCAAGCTGATAATTTACCACTAACAACTCACAATCATTATCCCACACCTAAAACCTTAACATGTGTAAATATGTATTGAGAACATCCACTTTGTTTCATAGTATCCACCAAAGTCATGTGATCTTAAAAGAAAAGTGGGAAAAATGGGGTTCACAGCTTTACAAAGAGATTGCCTCTAAAGCTTCCAGTCAGTGGAATCAATAAATATTTAGTAGCAGGCAAAACTCACATTTACTAAAGTGCATGTTACCCAGGTCAGTTTTTAAAAGTAATTCCACTAAGAGAGTAGATTTATCTCACACTCCTTGAATAACTGAATTACAGAACTCTTACTTGGGTAAAACATGTTCCCCTTCCCGCTTTGTGTTTACATATAAAGACAAACTGTTTACAAAGTTAAATATTGTGTATCAAAAAAGGGGGGGAAGGTTTATATTTTTAATATGGTGTAGTCCTTTTGAATTTATAAGTTATTTTATGGCTTCCTATATTATTAGGCTAGATATATCGGACACCAAGTAGGCTACTTATTGAACTTTTACTAGTTATTTTTTGGGTCACTACTGAAATGTGTGCGTCCATTGAGATAACCTACTGGCTTGTAATAGCTTGTCTATATGGAGACACGTGTCCAAAATGTACTTACTTACCTACTTACTTAATTACTCTTCTAAAAAAAAACAACGATATTTATGGACCTTATATCTCGCGAGCTTAACCCTATAACGCGCGGGACAAGGATATGGCGTCAAAGTCGCTCAGGCTTCTCATTGGCTCTGGAGTCTATGGAGCATAGTGGGGAATGAAGCGTGCTCAACTTTTGTCCAGTCAAGGTCGCTCTCTCCGGCTAGAAAAGACAGATATCGGCCGGGCGGGCAGAGGCAGCCTCGTGTGCCACGGTGTCAGATTAAGGTGCGTATTTTTATCCGAAAATGATATAAGCGCGTTTGCTGTTCTACTATCAGTCTAGAGCCCATCGTTTTCCAAAAGCTCTATGGAAAGTAGCCATGTGTGTTTAACTATGTCCCAAATAAGTTAACATCTAACATATAATAACTTAAATGGTTCACTGTAGGTTCAACGGACGTGTGCGTAATCAATGTGGATATCGCGTAATAGTCGCTCTGTAACGCGCTATTTACGCACGGAAGCCCACCATCATGCAGCACGTTTTCCCCCGTCTGGACTTGTTGACGGTTCTAGTTTGCATGGCACTTTGAGCTTTCGCTTCCGTAGTCACGTTTCACCAACTTTGTACAAGTATTGTGTGACATAATGCTGTTCTGCGGTGACTGGGTGACCCCTGGGCTTTGGGTCACGGTGTCAGTGGGTAGACATTACATTGCTCCTGTTCTCTGACCTTGACTGAAGACAACCACATTGATAAGTTATCTTTACTATTGTTGTGGCAGTAATCTCTGAATGGTTCTACCAATTCTTGGTTATAAATGTGAGAATCCTTGATATGAAACACAGATTGACTTTGGTTAAAGAAGAGTTGTTTTGCAGCAGGTGAATTTGAGGTCTTTTGAGTATCCAGTTTTGCCCATGGAAGTACCAGAATGTGCACTTATAACATAGCTAATTGCAACGCAGTTTGAAAGTGTGTATTGAGTTATTTGTTATTTACATGCCATTTCCATTTACTCCAACACTGACTGCATTTCACCAACTTAAGTGTCCACTCATTCACTCCCACCTGCCAGTGCCATCTAGTGTCAAGCAGCCAACCCCAAGTTCACACTGGCCAGATCTTGCACAACTGTAGTAATGAGGATTTGTCTGTAGCTCCGCTCATTTTTCCCATGAGCCACTTGAAGCTTTACTCCAGTGTGACTCTCACATGATTCTGCCCTGCTGCACACAATGACTCCTCTGCACCCTGACCCTTCTCACCCCTCTGCTCTGCTCCCTCATTATTGTTCCATTTTCTCAGTGACTGATTTTGTTCTGTTCAGTTTAATCACTTTACTACATAACTGGGCCACTGTGTTAAGTACAAGTGTAGCAGTATGTCGACACCCAGCTTAGGAATTAGGTTATTTTAGTCAATACAAAGGTAAAGCGTAGAGCACACATCCACTGACATGTCTTGCTTTGAGGTACTTTTATTACTTCACAGTGTTGCTGCCGGGCCTGTGTTTAGGAGATAGTCAATTCCCCCCCCACACAAATCTATTGTGGAATTGCACAGGTTGTGAATGTTGATACACATCTACATGTAGAAAGACATGTTGCTGGTATTTCAGCTGCTCAATCATTGAGTGTAATATATGTTATACTGCATTCTGTCAGTTAAATCTTCATCAGTGTATAGTAACTCCAGTGATAGCTAGGTAATATGTTGACAGTTGTCATTTATTATTTTGTTCATTTTTAATATGCCCTATGAAATGATGTTCTCTACCTGTGTGTTCAGAATCAGAATAGAGTTTATTGGCATTTCAATGAAGGTTTCACAGACTATGAATTTTCTTCAGTGTACTTGTGCAACATGAAATATAAACTTGTAATGATGGGAAAAAAAAAAAAAAAATTATAAAACTATAAGGGCATGCTTAAAATGGAATAAGATAAAAATCTATTACAACAAGACAGCAGCGTAAACGGATGAGTTGTGGATATACCACAGCAGTGCAAATAGAGCAGTGCAAATGTGGGACAGGTTATTCAGTTTACATTAGTCTGATACAGAGTTATTAAATGTTCATGGGTCTGATACAGAGGTATTGAATGTTCTCCACCACGTTGAAGAGAAGGACGTATGATGATGTGTCACTGAGGGTGTGGCTCAAGTTTAGCCTATCTCTATGACACACACCATAACGCTCTGCATTCAACAGCCATCACCAGCATTTGTCTTTTTCAAGTTCTTCCACATAAGCTGAATCATGTTCTCAAAATGAATGATTGCTGATTGATAAGTTTGACTTGTTTAAAAGAGGTCCTTCTGCTTAAAGTATCTGGCATGGCAACGTCTGCCCATCTTGGAGACCCATTAGTGTCACAAAAATCATTACCATTTTTGAGAAACTTCATCTACAGCACCTCTTTTCCCTGCAGTAGCCTATAAAAGTCAAGGGTGTCTGGCTAACCAAGGCCAGGCCAAGCTAAGCTCTAAAGTTAGCTGCTCTTTATAAAGCCCAAGAGCATCCACTGACTGGCATTGTAGCATGACTGAGCTCTGCCTGCTCCCTCGCCACGTTTATTCCATTCAAAGGCACTGGCACATGATTTGGCTTTGATTTTGGGTTAATTTTGAGGCTTTTTCTGAGAGCAAAGCGATGCCAGACTTTGAGCTACAAATTAGGACGTGCCTCCCTGTGGTTTTCTGGCCCTTTGACATTTGCCCATTCTGGCTCCCCACATGCAATGTCCTGCCTGGCATCATTATTATTGTGCCCTTGGTCCTGGACTTTGCCATTTGTTTTTCACGCTCGCAGGGACAGAAGCAGTGTTGAAATAGTTGATTTATACTCTTAGTTCAAGACTTAGACCTTTTAGGGTCTCATATTTAAAATGCAAAAAATACCTACTTCTGGATTTGGAGTGTTATTGTTATGAAATAAACAATGAAGGTGAACCTAAGCTATTGTTCAGAGTTCCTGTTTTAGTCCAGCCCATGTCCTTTTATCATGTCAGCTAGCCTCTGTGTGTTGTCTTGCTGTGATCGTTAAAAGCCTATTTTTAAAGATGAAACTCTAAACTGAGGTCATCGTTCAATAAGATATTGCCTGGATCATTCTTTTGTTGTGTGAAATATGCTTTGCTGTGAGAGGATCTTTTGTAAGTCAAATGCAGTCATTTTTTCATGGTGTATTTTGTATTTTTGGACATTTGTATCGTATATAAGACAAGGCTCATGTATTGTTGGGCATCTATGGGTCTAAAAGGAATGAAATACAGTAGTTTTCTCAGTGATGGTGGATCCCAGTTGTGATGTCTTGCCTGCATGGCTGCAAAGTTTTTACTGAATGGGGGGTAATACTGTGATGAATGATATTCCTAACCTTAACCAATCAATCAAAGTTTTATTTATAAAGCGCTTTACAACCAGAGTTAACCAAAGTGCTGAACATAATAAAGTAAGTCGTAGGCAAAGATTCTTCAGTATTCGCCTGTACTCTGTAGTTGGAGTGTTTCAATGGGCAGAAGGCAGGGCTCTGCTGGGCCCATGAGGGGTCAGAGTCTCACGTAAATACACAGGTGCAAGGCCGAGGATGGTAGTGAAGGCGATCAACAGAAGTTTGAGCTGGATTCTGAACAAAACCAGGAGCTAGAGGTGGGCTAACTCTATCCCTTATTATCTTAACCTTTGTCTTTAAGTATCAGCTGCAACCTCTTCGCTAAAGAACGCTCACCTTTCTACCATTCTGTAAAAATAAACTTTGCTGCCTGGCCTCTCCCCCCTGCAGACTTTGACCTTTTCTGCTCATCTTCCCCTAGTCGCAGATTACAGTATAAAAAAAATATACATGAATATTGTATTTCTTTGGCATATCTCTTGTCTAGCTCAAACCGTGCTTTGTTTGGCTTGTTTAACCCAAAGTGAGTGGGAAAATGTCCACTGTGTTTCTTCAGCCTTGACTTGACTCATTTGTTTGGATTAGAGGTGGGATGTGTTCTCGAAACAAACCCCTTTCCGAGAAGTCAAACTGTACGAGGGGAAAATGAAAAAAAAGCTACATCAGCTAACCTTTCTTCAACGGAAAACTTCTCAAAAAAAAAATCCTGTTTCTTTCGTAGGTTACAAGAAAATGGATCAGGCGAGGTCAACCATCTCTAAAATTGTAAGTACACCACCAAAAAGTATTCATTTGTACTTTTTATGGCAGCATTCTGTGATTGTGAGTAGTATTTTTTTGTCCTTTCAAATCTTACACGCAGACGTTTTTAGAAAGATATGCACTGTCCCAAAACAAAACCAGCAAACTTTGATAAAGGTTCAAAAACCTCTTAGCCGTGTGTAAAGCAATGGAATGGGTCATCAGTAGTTGAATAGGGTTCGTGTCAATGTGAAAATGCAGTATTATCAAGGGACTTCAGTATCAGACCACTACAATAAAGTCATCAACTCACTTTTTGTTTTTGTTCCCAGTTCAATGGCGAGCCGCACTCCTACACCCGTTTCAACCTGACCCAGAACATGGAGGGCGACAACAGCCAGGTGGAGATGAAGCTCTCCTCGGACATGGACGAGGAGGTGGGCGGCAACGGCACGGCGGAGCACCTCAACCACAACTCCAGGAGCAAGCCCTACGCAGCTCCCAGGAACGGCCGGATGCCCCGAAACCTGTGCTTCATGGCTGCGGCCACGTTCCTCATCTTCATCATTGGTGAGAGCAGTGTCCTTTGCGCAGTAGCCCGTCATTTCCATCTTGTTTCGCAGTCACCCTTACGTAGTGTGCGTGTTTTTGTGCACTCGGTTTGGTCGCAGGTTATCTGATTGGTTATTTGGTTCATCGGAAGAAGGACTTGGCCCCTGTCTGTGCCGACTCGTTTATCCCATACGCGGACACTGTTGTGGAGGAAAGAGGTGATTCTCCCGTCATGAGCTGGGACAGTGTCAAAAAGCTTTATGCCGAAAAGCTCAAAATGGGAAATTTTGATGCTACTTTCAGGTAAGTTGTGCCTTTTTATGAAATGAACTACACCAAAGCCATTTTACTTATCTTTCTTATTCAATTGACAGTGCTTTTGCAAGTGACAGCCATCGAGCGGGTTCTCCTGGTGATGACTCTCTTGGCAACAAAGTGCTTAGTAAATTCAAAGAATACGGGCTGAGCACCTGGACCGATGAACATTTTGTCAAAGTCCAGGACCTTGTTGGAACCAACAAAGTGACTTTCAATGGTGAAAGTGCGTCTTTCGAAGGATTCCTCTCCTACAGTGCTACTGGGACTGTAGAAGTAAGCCACACACCAAATGGTTATAAATGTTATGTTTTGTGGTATTGAGTACTGACTGATATCTTTTGATCAGGGTGCTGCCTTATATGCTTATTATGGGAGAGAAAGTGACTTTAACGAACTCCGTGACAGAAACATCCCTGTGAGTGGCCGGGTCATGCTTGTCCGAGCTGGCTTCATTAGTTTTGCTGAAAAGGTTTGTGTTTTTTGCCATTTCAATGATTGTTTTATGTTGATGGTCTTCTTAAATTCCATTTTGTGTTTTTTTTTGCGCGCAGGTTGCAAATGCTGCCAAAGTGAATGCCTCTGCAGTTTTGATCTACGCGGAACCGTCTGATTACCGCCCTCTTGGTTCCTCCACAGAGCTGTTCGGTCATGTCAGTAATACAGTAAAGGTATTACACACACATTCATTTGTGAGATGCTAACATTAGCCTCTTCCAGGTCCATCTGGGTTCTGGTGATCCATACACCCCAGGCTTCCCCTCCTTCAATCACACTCAGTTCCCACCCATTGAATCTTCTGGACTACCCCAAATCCTGGCACAGACCATTACTTCTGAACTGGCTACAAAAATCTTAAAGTATGTTTAATCTTACCAGCAGTCATATTTAGGAATATGTCCTGTAGTTGAACCATTCATGATAACTGTTATGTAACTATATGTTAATATGTCTGTTGTCAAAGGCAATTGGGAGGTCAGGAAGTGCCAAGACAGTGGGGAAGCTTACACAATCTGGGAGGAGATACTGACTTGGTCAGGGTGGAAGTCAACAACACTTTAACAGAGAGAAAAATCACCAATGTATTTGGTGTAATCAAAGGCTTTGTGGATCCTGGTAATTTTGTTCACAATCATTTTTCAATGTTTATTTTAAAATGTTTGTGACGTTTTTCTACTTTCCCTTTCCAGATCGCTATGTGGTAATTGGTGCTCAAAGAGATGCCTGGGGTCCAGGCTTTGCCGCAGCAACAGTTGGCACCAGTGTTCTTCTTGAAATGGCTCGATCACTCGCTGAGATGAAAAACGGTAAGTGTTGGGTCACCAGCATGAGCCGAGATGAACATAATAACAGTGTTACATCAGTTCAGGGATTGCTTGTTTCATCTACAGGTGAATTTAAGCCCAGAAGAAGTATTATCTTTGCCAGCTGGAGTGGTGGAGAATACGGGAGCGTTGGTGCTACAGAGTGGCTGGAGGTCTTAACATTTGTCTATAATATTAGGGTGACCGGTTTGTGATGCTTATACTCAACAGTTAGTCTTTCCTTTCCTTCAGGGTTATCTGTCCTCTCTCAACATGAAAGCCTTCTCGTATGTGGACCTCAATGGAGTCGTTACTGGTATTTATTAAGCCTTTTTTTAACCCCTGAGCTTTTTACTGTCATGCTAATTGTGAATTCAAACTATTTTGTCTTCAGGTCAAAGTGTATTTAAAATTTCTGCCAGTCCTTTGATGCACACCTTACTCCTTAGTGCTGTGAAGGAGGTACTTGCTGCTTTACCCTGAATAATACAGTTTTTATCAAAACTCTGCAAACTAACACAGACTAATGTTCCAGGTAAATGCCCCAATGAGAGGGACAACATCCCTTTTAATTCAGTATGGAAGAAACAAGTTCGACTCTTTGTAAGTGTGACCTGTGCGCTTAGTCTTGTCTTAGTATCAGCTCTTTTGAAGAAATAGGCAATGTGTTGGTTTATTTTGTTTTCAGGTTGGAACCCATGAAGATTGACAGCGCTGCGTATCCTTTTCTTGCCTTCTCTGGAATCCCTGCAGTATCATTTAGATTCACCAACGAACATATGGTGAGTGCAGCCCACGAATCAGGATAATCATTGTTAAATATGTTGAAAAGAGATAGTAATCGTCTTTTCTTTCCCTGTAATTCTTTTTTTAGGGCTATCCATATTTTGGCACAAAGTTAGACACACAAGAAAAACTCAAATCGCTCACCGCTAACCAGATCGCCCAGTTTGCCGACGCCGCCGCTCGCTTTGCAGGCCACATCACGCTGAGGCTGGTCCACGATCACCTCCTTCAGCTCGACCTTCAGAAATACACCAAGGTTATTCGCGCTAATGTGTTCAAAATCAACAGCAAAGTGGCTGAGGTTCAAAGGGTGAGAATTCATATTTTGCTCTCACGATACTTCACTTGAACACACTTTGAACATGTGAACAGTGCTGTGCGTTGGCAGATGCGGCCCCAGGCTTTGCCTAAAGCGCTGACGATGCAGTGGTTGATGTCCGCGTCGGGTTCCTACAGTCGAGCCGCGGCGAACCTGGCCATAGACATCCAAAAGAGTGATCTAGGGGATGTGGAAGTGTCCCGCATCATCAATGACCGCATCATGGCTGTAAGCTATTCTGTTATTGATCGACTTACAAAGTGTACACCATAGGGCTGCTTGATTTTGGAAAAAATGAGAATCACCATTTTTTTGTTCAAGATTGAAATCACGATTCTTCCAACGATTCTTTTTGAGTTTGAAAATAAAATGCATGTATTCGGCATTTCGGCAAAAAAAAAACAAAAAAAAAAGAACTGTAGAAATGTGTCTAATTACCTGAGTTCAGAAGCAAAAACATGAGTTTCTCTGCTCCGCCCCTGCATCACATGTCAAAAAAAAATAAAAAATCGTTCCAACTCGATTTTATTAATTTGGAGATCGTTTGGCTCAAGAATCGAAATCGTGATCAAAATTCAATTAATTGCACAGCCCTAGTACAACATCAATTCCACATGAAGCTGTATGATTTCATGTGTTATGTTTGGACACTTCTTATTATGTAACTCCTCGTTGTGTGTTTAGGTGGAGAGAAACCTGTTGTCACCCTACGTGTCTCCCAGAGATAACCCTTTCCGCCACATCCTCATGGGCTCTGGTCCTCAGACACTGGATGCGCTCATAGGGCACCTCGAGAGCATCAAGAGCGACCGTCCAGAGGCAGACGCGCAACTGTTTCGCAACCAGTTTGCCCTGGCCACTTGGACCATTCAGGGCTGTGCCAACGCAATAACAGGAGACATTTGGTCTTTGAATACTGAAAAGTAAATGCCTGTAGTGTCATCATAAATTACAATTTGAAAAACAAAACAAAACAAAAAACAAAACAAAAAACAAAAAAATAGCAAATTCACTACAACTAACTTGAAAGAGAACCATTACATTGCCTTTTACAGATTAAAAAACAGTGAGGTATATACAAAAGGCTCTATTTACTGGGAAAGGATTATTAGATTTCTAACACTTACTGTTAGAAAAATGAATTGTACAATCAAAATTTGACATTATGAATAAGAACTACTGCCATAGCAGGACAGCGTAAAGTGGAAGTATGAGCCAGCTCCGATCACTAACTTGAGGTGTCTTATTAAGTCTATTCGTTTTTGTTTACAACCAAGACAAATAAGAACAAATTCTTTGCTGCTGTAGCCTCATGTTCGACCCTGATCTGGTTTGCAACTTTCACTTTATACTGTGCCATAAAGTTACTTATCCTTTGTTACTACAAATATATCATTGTACCAGACCTTTTTTTAGATGGATATAATAATATCAGCTTTCCAAAACTGGCACTGAAGGTAATTGTGTATGCCTATTTATATGTTTATTTATTTATCAGTGGCAGGGTTCACTATAAATATTTTATTGCCTTTTATAGAAAATAAATATATATAATTATCGGGAGCAGTGCCTTCCATAATTATGACAGTTATACTGTCGAAACAACTAAAGCAGCATCTGCTAAATGGAGTGTACCTGCTGACCATCGACAGTGAGGCCCTGTGAGAACTGTAATGTTACTCTGCGGCCTCTGTGTCTCAGCCAGTTCATGTGCACTTCACTGACCGCATTATCGGGGGCAGCGTCTCCCATAATGATCAAAGAAGGTAGTTTTTGCCTACCAGTGTGTTTTTATATCGGAGGCAGTGCCCTCCATATTTCACTGTAGGAGTGGATAATTTTATTTTTTATTATCGGGAACAGTGTTTCCCATAATTTGTATATAATGATTGTACTTGATGCTTGTCTACTGTAGAGACCACAGACTGAGGTAGTTCTAAACAGCTTTTATACAAAAATCTGCATATTGTTCAGTTTTAGGTTTCTATGGTTGCCGCTCATGTTGTATTTCTTTTGCTTCAGAAAAAAAAAAACCTTTTTCTCTGTTATGAGTGTAAGGCTGCTGTGGTCCTCCTTATTTGAAAGCCTAATGTTGACTTCTTAATATTTACTTTATACTGGTGCCTTAGTCTTTCCCTTGTTTTGCTTATTTTCTTAACACGTTTTCTGGCTTTAACTTGAATACATATAACAAAAAAGATCAAATTAAACTGACATTTAAAAATGGCTTCTAATGTTACGAAGTTGAAAGTCACAAAGCTCTCAAAATTGGGTCAATTGTGTGTACATGTACTGCAGTATGGAAAATACATAGTTTTATATTGTTATTTACCTCACTGTATCAAGGCTTGTTCTGTTCTGTTTTACTGCTACAATAAACTTTACAGCTTTTATAGATTGTTATTCTTCTTATTAAAATGCTGTCTGTACTACTTCTAATATGTTACAGTAAAGTGTCGCTAGATGGCGATAGTGCCTTAGAAATGGTAATGCCACGCATTTCGACCAATTATATGCACTACTTGTGAATTGTTCACTTGGGAAACGGAATCAAATACAATTTTACTGAAATAATATACATTTTAATCTATTACAAAATTATTATTATATGTGTATTTTTAAATATTCCCTTCCCCAACATATAAATAAATTATTATCACTATTAATACCCACGCTTGCATGCATTACTTGATGTCGATAAAATTAGCTTTTTACTGATTGGTTTTATGGTTTTAGTGAAAAAGACAATTTCATGAGACGGACAGAGTTCTCACTTGTGTGGTCATTTTGCTGTTATCAAGAATCAACAAAAACACAAATAAACTGTTTCCTTCCCCCCCCTAGTTAATACTATGTTTATTCAGCATTGTAGATTGTTTTATATGGACTGTCACTGTAATTATCTTTCTTGATAAACTTGTTTTCTTGATAATTTCCGGTAAAGTGAATGGCCCCTCCGCTTTCCATACACGATCTTCGCTCGTACAAAGACAGCACAGACTTGACGCCAGCAGCAGCCGCAGCAGCAGCAGCAGCGGGCTACTGCCTCTGCGGAGTCGCCAAAGCACGACCCACGGACTTTAAATGCTGCAAATCCCACCAGTCTTATCATCTCTGCGTCTGGCGAAGTCTAAATGATTAAAAAATGGCAAGCCTTCAAAACTTGTAGAGAATTTGTTGGAGCGGCGCACACCGGAAGAGGAGGAGGAGGAGGTGACAGCGAGTGACAGAGAGGAGATTGACAGGTACGGGACCCTCCTCACATGTTTCTAAAGCTGTCATAGAGCTTTTTGATGGCAGTATTTAGAGTTTGCATTTGTAAAGTCGGTGCTGAAAGTTAACATATCGGCGAAATCAGCTGTTTAACTCAATTTGTTAAAGTTGACAGATAGATAAATAAATAAGGGCACCTCATGGCGGGAACAGGCTGCCACTAGTGCCTATCCCTATGTACTGTATTATGAAATCAGACAGAACTTCTAAAACATTGTCATCTATTGGCAACATCCTTTTGAACTGATCAAAGTCAAATTCAATTAGGGGCAATTCACAACAAAGAACAAAAAAGGCAACTTCTGATAATGCTTTTTCACTGAGAGGATAGACATCCAAGTGAACTAGGAGACACTGATAATCTGGATTGGTGTTACTATAAAGGCTATACTGGTCAAATATTTCAACATATTTCAACATTTCCCACATTATCAAAAGAAGAAAAGACAGTTAGTTCAATGGAAAACATGACAACGGCCTCTTCCAGATCAGATGAGACTGGGAAAGGATGTGAGTGTAAAGTGATAAGTACGCTGCAGGATGATATTACTACGATTCAAAGGGTCCTATTGAAACATAACACAGCCCCAAACATACTCAATTTGTGACGTATAGTAGGCTGTGCGGTGTCAGATATGGGGCCCGAGGGTACCTGAACTGAAACATGCCTCATTATTGTCATCCCACCCACCTCACTCCCATCATTGGGGAAAAAAAGAAAGAAATATCGAGCACTTCTGTCCCTGATCTAGAATGTCTCTGGCTAGTTACTTCAAATTGGAAAAGCTTATTTGTTAGAGATAAGGCTAATACTTGTCATGGATTTTGGATGGATGGATGGGATATCCTCAAGTGGTTTCTCTGTCTAGGGGTATGTGGCCCCTGATCTCTCACCGTTCGCCTAAATTATACATTTGTGATTAAGTTTGATTTGTTTGGAGCATTTTGCCAGTTCGATCAGCTCAGTTTTTGGTACTTTCTCTTTGAATGTGTACTTTACTTTTGTTTTAGTCATTATTTAGCCACTGATTGTCTCACTTGTATGTATTTACGCTGTTGATCATTTCTCAGATCATTCTTTATCTTGTCATTTGCCATCTGTTGTTGCATGGATGGACATATAGTTGGATTTAGTTGAAAGGCTATTAAAAAGTAATGAATGATTTGTTTCTACTCTTAACTCTTGTCTATGCGGCAGATGACTGATGTCTGTCAATATTGGCTCTGTGTTCACCATTTAGCAACTCTGGACCAGTGCCAGATGGGTACACTGCCAACAAAACAACAGCAGCTCAGTTCACTGGACTTTCTGATGTACGACTGTAGTAGTCGGTATGTGTGGAAGGAAACATGTTCAGTCTGTCTTTTCTTTATTCCCAAATTGGACGTGCTTTGAGCTTGGGCAGCCTAGTCATTGTCTTCTTTCCTTTCAGCTCCTCCCACCTGGAGTCTGTGGGCAGAACATAAGAATTCTCTGCATTGTTTCCCAGACAAAGATTGAGTGATGGCATCTCACTCATGCCGCAGCTTATGATTGCTATAGTACTCCAGACATTACTAAGTGTCAGATCTGATGGATGACATGGTGGTACTATTGTACCTTTGCCACACTATCCAGAAACAACCGTCCAAAGCATTTCCTACTGTTGCTTTGAGCTTCATGATGAAAAGAACTTCCTGAGATGGCTGTCTACCACTGTTCACTGATAAACTTACAAAATGTTGTGTTTAAAAATCAATTGGTGAATGATAAGTGTGTGTTTGTTTACAGTGAGCTAACTGTGCACTACAGAATGTGAGTGTGTGACGGACAAAGCAGTGGGTTGTTTGGGAGAATAGCCTGTGTTTGTGCTTGCTTCAGACTGGGCTCCTGTTTGCTGTTGGATGCTGTGGGCGGACTGTGTCCTCGTGTGTCCATGTGAATCACATTTATTCATTCATACGGTCTGAGTGAGCCTACACTGGGCCCCCAGGCATTCCTCCGGCCCCCAGACCTGGCCTGGACCACTCCAGTTTGCTCATGTCCACTTTTGGACACACTTCCGGTGCTGTGCACAAGTGGATTAAACCTTGTAGAGAGCAGGCTGATTTACACAGAGCAGGTGCTCCCAGCTCAAACTTAGACTTTTACTAGTTTTACACCAAAAATCAAAACCAAATCTGGAGAAAGTTTGCTGACACACATTGTCATTGTCTTACATGCCATTTTTTTTTTTAACATAATAAAACCTGTTTCTGTCCATATGACTGTTGCCTTTTTCTGTCAATCCCTGCAGATGAAACCATGTGAGTGTGTGAGCCCTCAGCCTCGTGGACTGGTCATCAACACATATCTCACCTCAATGGACTGGGGGCCCTTTTTGCTTCAGGCTGACCATCTGTCATCCACCTGAGGCGTCCGGCTCTGGGGCACTCCATGGAGCCCATCGTGCAGGTACAGTCACTCTACTGCACACGTCTGACTGAGGTTGGTACGGACATCACCTGTTGAGAGCGGTTTGAGCCCGCACTGATACGTAGGTGCTTTAGGTGATGTTTGTGTCTGCATTAGTCAGTAGCGCAGACATGAGCTCACTTTGAAAAGCCACTGTTTCTTCAGGGGCCGGATCAACCACCTCAGTGTAGGCGTGAACCCTGTTTAACCTCACGATGTAAAGTCAACACAAGTTGCCGTGAAGGAGTCTGGCTGTTTCTCACTGTGTTGGACTGGAGGAGTTTGTGAGCACAGCTGCAGCACAAGGTGCAGCTCAGTGCAGGACCGTCCCAACAGTAGCTTCTGTAGAAGCCTGTGTGTAGCACTCTGGAAACAGGATGCTGCCCACCACACTGTAGACAGGTGCTGTTGTTACTCACTTCATGACTGCAGATGTTTTGCCTGACTTAATCTGGTGCTGTAGTAGAGGCCATAAGCATTCATCTGGAATGGCTTTATAATTGAAGCAGCTCTTGTAGTAATAATAATAATAATAATAATAATGATGATAATAATAATAATAATAATAATATTTATACAGGTTTTAAAGATGCTTATGTCTCAGTTTTTCTGGAGTTAGCTTGGACATTCACCTCAGACACAAGTAGAATTATTGTAATATTTCATTTGTGGATTATTGTATGATTTTAGTTTTATTTAGTTTTTAAAACCCTAAAAGTCAACATCTAGGATTAAAAAATCCTACTACACAATTTTTGATATTGGTTCTTTGGTTGACTGAAGTGGAAAGAGGAAGTGGGGTTGCCTGCTGAACAGGATGAAGACGCTCCCAGAATAGCAGCAGCCGTGGTGAGTGTGCTTTTTCTGGAGAGTGTCTCTGAATACTTGGAGGGCCTCAGGGGCCCAGACTGACAGAGGAGACCCCAGAGGAGGTCGAGGAGTGTGTGAGAGAGATACTCAAGAGTGTTATTTTAACCCTGAACTTCCTGTTCAGTCCTGTTACAGCAGAGCTTATTCAGAGGTGTACATCTGTCATCTGCATTAGCTACAAATGCTTCTGTCTCCTTCACTGTGCTCAGTGCAGAAGACAGTGGAGTGCACTCTCCATGGGCTGCATGGAGGGACACAGGTATTGCATTACGAGACCCCCCCTCCACACACCAAGGATTGCCACACTGTCAGTGGCTTCCGGCACTAGTCTATGTTGGCCATGTTGTTAATGCATCAGGTTTCCTGATTAAGTGACCCTGTAATAGATCACCTTGTGACAGTGGCAGCTCATAGCCACACACAGGCATTCAGACCTGCAGCCTATTATTGCAGTCGATCTCACATTATCCTACATAGTAATCATTAAAAATACTTCATTCATTTACTGTCAACCATACTCCATTGATGTGAAGTATTTGTGTTTGGTGCCGTTTGTCTCTCAGACACAGTTACTTTATTTGCTACGCTTGAAAGAAAGCCATCCTTACCCCATGTTCAGTAAGAGTCAAGGGTTAGAAAAGCCCGGAAGAGTAGCTTACTTATT
This sequence comes from Lesueurigobius sanzi, assembly GCA_900303255.1. NCBI lineage: Eukaryota > Metazoa > Chordata > Actinopteri > Gobiiformes > Gobiidae > Lesueurigobius > Lesueurigobius sanzi. Next base: position 19,908 of record OMNZ01079153.1, read on the forward strand.
GACCTACCAGACAGCACTCATGGTGATGCAACACTGCACACGACACTTAAGTTTCATTTCCTCAACAGTTCAACTATTTTATATGAAGAAAAGTATTTTAAGTTATTTGGTTAAAATGGAAAGGGTATATTAACAATGATCCAATCTCTGGATATAGTGCGTCACCTGTGACCTTGGCCGCTCAGTGGGTCAATGCCACAGCAGATTGGGCAGAGTGGTGCTGTAGAGGGCTTTAGTTGTGGCCCTCTTAAATCCCACCTGTTAAGCCTGGAGGGACAGGGGAAAGCTAATAGCCCACACATTCACGTGTCCCCTCAACACTTCCTAGAAAGCCCCATGAAGCAGGATTACATATATGAGCGCACCTCTGTCTCTCCGTGTCCTTTGTGGATTTGGTTAGTGCCAACCGCTCACCTCTGGTCCAGCTCCAAACACAAGCTTTCCAAAAGCCAGGTGATGATGGTGGATTTTCTCTGAATAATTGAGTGCATCAAATATGGAGGCCTGGACACTGTAATCTTGAATTCAACTATAAATTCATAATGAGAACTGAAGTTGTAGGATTGTTACGTATGAAGTATGACTCAACTTGCGCTCTTTGCTCTTGACTATTATTGTTGGTGATTAAGAGCCTTTTATCAGAAAGCTGAATCACGTCTTTATATCTTTGATCAACAGTTGAGTCACTGACCACAGCCTCAGGGCGTTTCAAATGACTAATTTACACTGTGTAGTTATTCATTTCATCAATTATTTTAACACTTCACCATGGAGGCATGTTGTCTTTTCTGTATTAAATAGAAATATATTGTTACATCTGAAAGTCTTTTGGATTGCGTTGGCAAATGTAATTTCAAGATTCAAGATTTTTATTTGTCAAACCACGTGAATGGTTTGAAATTATGTTTCTCTCATCCTTGATTGTGGAGCGGGGAGAGGGGGAAGAGGGGTGGGAGGGAGGGGGAAGAGGGGTGGGAGGGAGGGCAGGGAGTTCAGCTTCCCGATGGCCCTGTGTACGAAACTGTTCCTCAGTCGACTCACAATATAAACTAGGGCTGTGCAATATATCACAAAAAATATCGTATCGCAATATTACGTAATGCAATATCTGTATCGCAAGAAGCCACAAAATATCGCAAATTCACTTCAGTATTCCATCTGACTGAGATTTTTACACCCTCTAAAAACATGCATGGAACTTGTAAATGTGCAAAAGGTTTCGTTATAACTTTCTTAATTTAGTTAACCTTTTGGCCTTGCTTTGGTTCTGATTTAGTGTTTTTGGAGACTTCTTTTAACACAATTTGCTGAAAAAGATATTACATGTGTCTGATGTGAATGAAACAGTTTATGGAAGTATCGTTATCGCGATATTGCATGGCCGTATCACATATCGCAAGTTTTTTCAATATCGTGCTGCCCTAATATAAACTACTGTACAGTGTTCATTTTGGCAGCTAATTTTTATTTAGTTTTAGTCTTAGTCTTTTGACGAAAAATAGAATGTAATTTTAGTCAAGATTTTGACAAAAAAATCTTGTTAGTTTTAGTCTAATTTCAGTCAATGAAAATTCCACGTACATTTAATCAACTAAATTTGAAATAGATTGATTAAACTTTACATTTATCGTTTTGAAACATATTTAATAATATTTTCTGCTTCATGAAGCGTCTTCCACATGATCGTATTGTATCATTCATTCATCAATGAATGATACAAGACTCTTTCAAGTCACTGAAGTTTGGATCATTTTAGTTCCTTCTTTTCCTTTTTATTTATTCTGTTT
>OMNZ01079154.1:0-10953 GCA_900303255.1 Lesueurigobius sanzi
TTCTTTCTTTCTTTCTTTCTTTCTTTCTTTCTTTCTTTCTTTCTTTCTTTCTTTCTTTCTTTCTCTCTTTCTCTCTCACTCCTCTCTCTCTCTTTCTTTTCCTCTCTCTCTTCTTTGCCTCTCTCTCTCCCTCTCTCCCCCCTCTCTCCTCTTTGTCTCTCTCTCTCTCCCTCTCTCCTCTCTGTCTCTCTCTCCTCTCTGTCTCTCCTCTCTCCTCTCTGTCTCTCTCTCCTCTCTGTCTCTCTCCCTCTCTCCTCTCTCTCTCTCTCTCCTCTCTCTCTCTCTCTCCTCTCTCTCTCTCCCCCCTCCTCTCCTCTCTGTCTCTCTCCCTCTCTCCTCTCTTCCCCCCCTCTCTCCTCTCTGTCTCTCTCTCCTCTCCCTCTCTCTCCTCTCTCCCCCCTCTCTCCTCTCTCTCCCTCTCCCTCTCTCCCCCTCCCAGTCACGGCTGCATGAGGAACCTGATCGACTTCTTCGAGCTGCGCTGCTGTGGCCTCCTGCGGCCCGTCTCCGTCGACTGGACCACTCAGTTCACAATAGACTACGACCAGACCTCGGGCTCGGGATACCAACTCGTGTAGTCTCCGCTCAAACACAGCCTTTTCCCACGGGAGAAACTACTCTGCTCTTTCTTTCCATCCCCCTTTTTCGGAATCGCATGCTTTCATGGAGAGAGGGCGCCACATTTACATACACTCCAGCCCCCAAACCGCCATTTTCTTTTCTTTTCTTTTTTTTTTTTTTTTTTTAAACATCTTCGTCCTGGTTGCAAGCCTCTGGATCTGATTGGACAGTGCTCGCTGCCTCGTGTTTCGTTTCCAGGAGAAGTGCGACGCAAAGGATTTAACAATAAAGCTGTACAGAAAGCTATGAATATATCAACATTGACTTTAAAAAAAAAAACACCCCGATGTCGTTCTTATTTATGGTTTCCCTAGTAATGTGTGTATCGGAAAGGACGGAGGGATCGTCATATCGTCGGCTGGAATGTTTTTTTTGTTTTTTTTAAATAAGGGAATGCTGTTTGAAGACATTTGCACCGTGTTGAACGATTAGGAAAGAGATAGTCTTTGTTAACGCCGGCTCATGTGCTTGTAACTCAAAAAACTCAACCACCGTGTGCTCATGACTCAAAACTCAACGATTAGGACGAGTGCGCTGCGAAAAGTAAGACCGAAGTGTCTTTTCCTTTCATTCGAGCAGGTGAGTATGGAAGCCTGTTTCCGCCTTGTAAAAAAGAAAACAATCTGTCAAATCTGTTAAAGGTACTTGATTTTTATGTCACGGCCGTCCTTCGGAGTTGACGTGTGGCGACAAAAGGTAAACAACCTTTTTCTCACATATTTGGGTTGCTCATACACAATGTCAACAAATCATGATCAGTGAGAGAAACTGGACACAAAGTGCACAGGAAGTCAGTTCTACAAAAGTCTTTTTTGGGGAAGGTGCTTTTAGAGTCTTAAAGATGCTATACCTGATTTTTTACCTTTTTGTCAATATGTGACACAATGGGTATTTTTACCGTCACCAGGGCAGTTGACAGACTTGGTGGGGCCCGGGGCAAGAAGGTTTCCCATGGGCCCCCCACAATCCAACCTTTACAGCAGCACCTGTTTGCTACAGCATTTTTAAAATAAATAATTTTATAGGCTGTATTTTGGGGCCCTTTCCCACAATTTGACACCACTGTTCTCTCATCATTCTCTTCCTTTGGTCCTGGTTAAAGAACACTCCTTCATTTGTGTTTAGTGGGGAGTGTGCATTCAAGGAAAACTTTAAGATGAACAAAAATAAACCATCCCGAGTTATTGAGATGATTTTACACATTAAGACACATGTCAAAGCGAGTAATGATATTTAAAAAAAAAGAAAAAGAATGCAGAAAAAGGGAAAATATAATGTGGGCTCCTTGCTGGGCCCCCCCTGGTCCTGAGGCCCGGGGACAACATACCCCTTTGACCCCCCCCGTAGTCCTTTGCCGTCAAAATGTGACAAAAAAAGTAACCCTTTTGTCACATATTGACTATTTGGGTTGACCATACACAACATCAACAAATCATAATACAATGAAGACTTCACGCATCAGGCTTATTTCTAGAAAAAGAAAAAAAATCAGGTATAGTGCCTTTAACTCAGAATTTCGACTTTCTGTTGTACTTTTTTTGTTAAAGGGACTCTACAGAGGTTGTCCATTTTCATACTCGTGACTGCCACCTCTGGCCGTCCGCGTAACTGCAGTCTCCATGTTAAGCTGGTGAATGACTGCTGACTCGGCCCGAACACGCAACTTTAGAGTGACAGTGCAGGCTTATAGCGGCAATTGAGTGGGATAGGTGTGGGCTCACAGAGCATGTAGGGGGTGGAAAATATATTATTATTCTAAATTTTAACTTCTGTAGAGTCCCTTTAAACATGGCGGAAACTGGCTTACATCGGTAATATTAATTATCTGCCAATTCTCTCTTGTTAAAAAGATACTTTTTCCATTGTCAGAATTACTCAAATTAATGTAAAATATTCCGAATTCCAGTAATTTTACCACTTTTTAATCACGTTTTGCAGCTAAACAGGATAAACGCAGCCCATTTCTTGCAGTATTAACTCGTCATCTGTAGATTCGACTGAAAATCTCCTTCATGCAATGTGACAAGCGTATTTATTAATCTATTTATACATATAGTAATTATAATAAGATAGAAACTTGTTTTTTGTTTTACATTTTGAGCAATTTTTTAAGGAAATTTGCCATTTGGAAAGCTGGCAGGACCTGGCGTTTACGACCAGATTTGAAAAGGTTTACGCAAAACGGTTCATTCCATTTTTCTTTGTTTCTCGTCTTGCACTGAAATCATTTTTTTAAAGACTTTTATTTGTTGTTTTTTGTCGTCGTTTCGTAAAGCCGAGCGAGTGGAGGCCGCGGGAAGCTACTTCCAAAACGAACACAACGAGAAGAAGTAGCTTTGACACAAAATGGCCGCCCGCACGGACCCGGTTTCAGTTTTACGCGACAGGAAGGACTTTACTGAATGTGGAATTGTACATAGAACAATCTAGAAATAATATCTAAGTGACTCTATTTCTGTTCTCTGGGTTTGTTTGTTGGTTTGTTTGTTTGTTTGTTTGTTTGGTCACTGTTAGTCAAAGTTGTGCCTCATTTTTTTGGTTTAAAAATTAGGAGGTATATTTCAAACCACGCAAAGGGCCTGGCTACATGTACATCTGTGTTTTTCCCCCATATTTAAATATGTTTGTAATCGGTCTCGGGGAAACATGCAAACTCGGTTTGGGAATTGAACTTGCAGCGAAGCAAGAGCACTAACCACTCCGTCTCTGTGCCGCCATTTTGAAAGGCACACGACGTAAAACATTTAGGATTATACTGTTGCCAATACAAAACTTACTAGTGACCAGCTATCCATCCATCTTCTTCCACTTATCCATTGCCTGGTCGCGGGGATCACATTGCACCAGTCCCTTGTGGCTCCTCCTGCACTTGTCCCTTATGACTCCTGTTTTATAATGTTTGCCCTGATCATTATTTGATAGTGATTGGATTCACAAAGCTGCCATATTATTCTTATGGCTGAAAGTCCTTTCTACTGGCCAATGTCACACACGTTTCTGAATATTGTCTCCACTTTTGGACACCTTTATGAAAAATGAATTAGACCTTAGTTCATATGTGCTGACAGAGAAGACATTGGAGTTTTTGAGAGAAATGAGCAATAAACAAGACTAGAAATCTGCATTTTGACTGTTACAGAGTTACTTCAATACCTCAGTGTTAAACTATAGGCTCTTTAGAATGTTGTGATGCCACGTGATGTCACGCCTGTTGCTTATTTTAGTTGTGGGTAATGAAAGAATGGATTTGGATGAAGATCTAACCTTTCTAAATTTGGGTGGTGCGGCGATTAGTGCTCGTGCTTTACAGCCAGCAGGTCCTGGGTTCGATTCCTGGGCCAGTAGGGCCTATGTGTGTGGAGTTTACATGTTCTCCTTGTGTCTGTGTAGGTTTCTTCTACCACTAAAAAGATGTACAATAGGATCTGCTCTGGGGCCAGGACTCTACTGAAAGAGATCCTGAAATCTCAGTGGGACTTTCCAGGATAAATAAAAGTCAAATAAAAAAATTATTAAATTAAATCTCATATTTGTCTGCCTTTAGTCAACGTTGAGCTGGAGATGTCCCTTTGTCCACATATCCAGCAAATACATACGTTTGGGCAGTTTTTATGGCTTTTTCATTGATAAAAAATATCTGTAATAAAATAAATGCTTGTATTTTATTATATTTATTGGAAGAAATGTTGTGGCTTTAAAGGGAGGCATTTTTATTTTTTTCAAAATCCTGATTTTCGACCAGTGAAATCTCTTAACATAAACTTTCCCCTAGGAACAAATAAATTGCCAAATCGTTACAATAAGGTGTTTATTTTTTTTTTGCACTGACACAATGTTTCTCCAAAGATTTACACAAATAGTAACTTTTTTAAGGCCACGTTCTCAAAAAGCATTTTTCTTTCACACTTAAACAACATCTCCACTTAAGTACCTCCTACAACCATCAAACTTTACAGTCTTGAACTGAACTATATTTGGAAGGTTTGTTCAGAGGGATTTTTCAGTATTTATTTCCTGCCTGACCCCAGGCCAGATATCTAAAATCCCCTCTGAACAAATCTTTCTCGAACTGATATCAACAAAAAATACTACACATAAAATGCCTTATTTTTATATGAAAACATAAAATGACAGAAATTTGCAATTCATTTTGTTCTCATTTATGTCCGTATTCCACATCAAAAGTTTCATATTGATATCATGATATCACTTAATTATTTTTCTTCCTTATTCGCCTCCAGTATCTCGTCGCAAAAGCATTAAATTTGCCTTTACTGCCACCTGTATAATGATTTTTAATGATATACCATTTCTGGTCTTCAATGGAGTCCCGCCCTCGCCTCCATAACTGCCCCTCTAATGCACACACTAAATATGATCATTTTTACTGCCCTGGTGTCATTTTAATATTCAGTCCATTTTTGCCTCCATGTAATCTGCATGGAGTTTCATCTGCAGAGGGCGCTGTCGTGTGGGCCTCACCTCCACCACCGCAGCTCACACGCACCTTACAGGCGACTCTGCGCACCTTGGACAGTGCGTTACAGAACCAATAGGCCCTTACGTATGGAACGAAACCCCCATGTGCGTGTATCCAGGCCCCGCTGGTAAATGACTATACTCTTGAGTGTGTGATGTGTAGTTTTTAGTGATGTCACAGCTGAGCGTCCAATCAACAGCCACTGCATGTAAAGACGTGGGGGAAAACTTTTGTAACTCTGTCCCACATCGGTAACGGCCCAGCAGCGCCACCTCTCTGTAAATAATGAACGTGTTTGGAAGTCTTGGAAGTACTTTTACAACATGTCATGAGGTTTGTTTTTATTTCTCCAAACCAGTGTGTTTCTGAATGCTCCTTTGTTGGTTCGCTTTAGGATCAAAAGTGTGTCATATATTTGAATGTTCTTGTTTGGAGAGTCTGTGTTCATCGCTTTTGTTTTTATTGATAAAAAGAAGTTTTGGAAAATGGGAGACTGCAACGCTCTGGGAAAAACTAAACTAAACATTGGTGAAGTTTTCATTTGAGTTCATACATTTGAGTTTAGTGTGTAGCCCCTTCCTGCGAGGAGTTATGTATTGCTAAAGAACCAAAACGCTCACTTCAGCCTTTAGGAGGCAGACACAACTTACAATGGAGGGAATCCCACACTTGTCAAGCAGAGGGCACTGACATAACAAGATCAGGAAATAAAGTGCACATTTTAGCAACGTGGTAAATGGTCTAAAATGTGAAAAGAAAATGTCCCCTTCTCCTTCCTCCTGTTCCTTAACCTTTTGAAAGCAACGTCATGCGGTCAACCGTAAGATCCCTCAGCAGGTAGGGGCAGGAGCTTCAGCCGTGCATTCGTACGAGCTGGACCTTCCTCACCAGCGGAAACGACGGGGGAAGTTGCGTCTCCAACAGCTGATTCAAAAAAACTAAATTACCCACACTCATGACGACAAAACCACTCCTTATTCTACTTTGCATATTGAGTTGTGATTCTAAACTAAAACAGAAGCAGTGAAAATGCTTCATTTAGTCCATATACTTCTGTCTCTCTCTCAATGCCTTATATATAAAAAAAAAAACACACCAAGTTTCTTTATTTAGATATGGCCAATAGTAACGTAATGTATTTTTAACATAGCATAATATCAAGGTTTTTTTTTCTTTTTGTTTTCACATAAAAGTTCGACAAAGTTCCACTTCTGCTCCCTACCACAACCATTGGTACGTACTGTATATCTAATATTAATGTTCTCATCTGAGCGTCTGGCAGTCCCTCATTGTCCGACACTGGCCTCTCTTTATAAATATTTCCTCGTTATTGCCATCTCTTGCTGGGTTTGTTCTACCACTGGATGTACAAAGTGTAAAGACACTAGAGAAACCTAACGGCAGACGCCATGTTTTTGTTTTTCTAAAAGCTGAAATGTGATCATGCAATAGTTTTAACGGAGGAGGATATATTATATTTACGGACTGGGCCTCCCTGAACTGTGGGCGCCTCGTGTTTGCATCGAAGAGGACGGTGGTTATGGCATTTCATCTTTCAAATATTAATATTATCATTAGCTTTTACCATTTTACCTCTGTTTAGTTCATTAATTTGGGATTTTTGAAGATCGTATGAACATTTAATAACTAAGGCGTCATAACCACACACTTTTATATGAATGATAACTCCAGTATTTTACATTTTAAAACCTTTAGGCCAGAGGCTAACGGTGAACATTACAAAATTGCTTTTATTTTTGGCAACAAAATAAAAAAAAAAGTGATAAAGCCAGGTTTAAATTCATGGTTGTATTTGGTTAATATATTAGTTACAAGGATTTTAGAATGTTCTTTTTTTTAATTAAGTTATTAGTGAATAAATCTGTTTTTATGGGATCTCAACTCAATGAATCAGGCTGAGAATTAAATATTGAAAAGCTATTTGCCCTTCTTTTAAAAACATGTCCCTTCACTGTGGCTTTAGTTGTGACGTGAACTCACCAGCAATACAACAAATCAAAAACAAGCATCTCAAATTCTGCCGTTTTATCAATGAAAACCTATATATGACTTGCTTTTATCATTTGCCTCACCAGCCACTCCACTTGCCGCGTCAACGAGCATCACATCCCGTCTAGTTTTATGAAAGATGGTCGGCTTATGGGCTAGAGTTAGGCATTCGGACCCAGCCTTGCATGTTTTCTTTAAACTACCCTAGCGTACAGCCTACAGGTAGCTAGAAAGCAATTTACAGAGTTTTTACCGTCTTCTTTGTTTAAACTGTTAACATTCTTATAGTAACACGGGAGGTTTGTTTACCTGCTTGACTAGTTTCGACTAACTTCCTATAGCCTTCCTCAGAAGCGTCATGTGATGGTGAAGTGGTGCGTCCGACGCTGCTTAGCCTTTTACAAACGTGCGTGTTCAGACGGCTACTCGGCGGCTCATTGGAGAAGAGCTGCTTGTTTGCACACGAGCGCACCCACTTTTTCCAGCCGCAGGAGATACTTCCCCGGCCCTAGTGCTAAGTGCGGCTCGAAGTGCTCTGTGCATGGAGGAAGGGGTCAGCTCTGTTTCTAAGATTGTTTTTTTTTACTGAAAATTTTGAATATTAGTTATTTTGAAACTAGTCGAGCAGGTAAACAATCCTCTTGTCGTACTAAAAGAATGTTAAAACGGTTTACAGAAATGTCGAGCACCTTTGAGCTAATATGCTAACTAGCTAGCTACAATTCCCCTCGTCAGTGCCTGATCCGTGCGAATCAAGCTATTTTTTTAATTGTTTTACAATCTTGCAAGAGTTCATACACTTTATTGGCTGTAGCTTTAGTTCCTGATCCAAAAATCCCAAATTAACTCAAGCAAATCTAGTTATCGCTATTCTTTATTTTTCATCATTCAATAAATTCCAAATTCACCGAATCATGAGGTTTTGTCCATTAACAGACTCATCACCTTTTCTTTTCTGCATAAATACTCTATAATATAACAACAATATATGACGTAAACTATTCATTCCCGGTGCCTCTGCCACCTCCAGGTTCACTGCTTCAGATGTAAACATGGGCATGGTTTCGTTTTAATGGCTTTTTTAATAAAACTGTCAAATCTGAAAAGTCTCTCATGGTTTATTCTCTTTACAACAATGAAAATATACAAACTTTAAAAAGCTCCTGTACACACTTTATCTAGAAATATTCAGCATGTAACAAATATTACGTTTTATTAGTTTTGAAAATCTCACTTTATTTTGAAGGTCAGACGCTGCAGGTGAATAGGGAAAAGAGTCCACTCAAAAAGCTCAATTAGTCTGGAAGGTCTTATACATTCATTAAAGGACACTTAACTTTGGTTTAGTAGAAATGGCAAAGAAGAAGAGAAACCAAAAAGTTATAAAAATATTTTGCACTGTTTTCAAGTATTGGGTATTTTTTGCTTGTAAAATGTCCATGCTATGGCTAGCAGTTAGCACGTAGCTGATTAGCCTCCATCGTGCTTTTAAACTCGTACAATTAGAGTTTCTCGAAAAGTCTCTGCAATTTTTGAATGGGATTATTATTTCCGGCACCGAGGCAGATGAGCTGGTGGGTGGGACTACGATGCTCTATAATGAACTGGGTTAGGCAAAAATAAGTTAAACTTCAGCCTAACTAACCCCTTCGGTCACTAATGAGTAGGGCTGTTAATGGAAAAAATAATGAAGGTACTACAGGTATCGAAAAATAAACCGGTACTGAAAAAATATTTATCTTTAGAAAGCAGATTTGTCTTCCTGGTGGGTCTTAAGACTGCACTAAAGAAAGGGCTGAGGTGTTTCAGTTCAAATAAATGATAAAAACACTAAAAGAAACAGTATTTTATCGAATAAATGATCATTATTGTTCTGTTTTATGGTTCTGCACAAAACTAATAATCAAGCACCAGGATAAATTACTCGATTTGTACTTGTTTAGCGCAGTTTTGACTAGATTAGACATATTTACTATTGTCATCTACATTATTTGGTTTATTGGACAATTTTGACTGATTCTAAGGTAATCTCACTTGAGTTAGGGAAATAAAACTGCTAAAAGACCAATTTTCTGACCCCATTGGTAAATTAATTTAAATAAAAAAGGAAATGAGTAGAAATAATGAAGCAAGTCAAAACAAGTGGTTAGAATTAGGTCAAATGAGCCACTAAATCTGAACTCAAAACAGCTCAAATTTAGATCCATAAAATGAATTTGGGTCACTTAAACTTCTAAATATTTACTTTTTTGTGTAGATGACCAATAATTTAGTATCGGTATCGAAAAAGGGATCGTTCAGGTATCGGTATCGTAAACCAAGTATCGTTGAAGTACTAGTATTGAAAAAACATGAACGGTACCCAGCCCTACTAATGAGCCCTGGATACAAACTATCTTGGTGGGCCCCCTGACACATATAGGCCTGTTATAAACAGACTTCAGAGGGCCCCTCCCCTGCCTTGGGCCCTGGGTACTCGGTGCCCTTTACCCCCCCCCCCCCCCCGCTAATGAGTGTGTACCTCTATGAGTAGTAATGGTCGCTCATTGACATAAGCCAACAGAAATTGCACATCTTTTTTTTTTTTATCTTTTCTCTTACGTCCCAAAAATGTGTTTGACCGAATAAACAACTGCTACTACATATCACTCAATTATATTTTTCCCTATTCACCTGCAGTGCCTCACCTTAAATAACTTTCAGCACAGCTTTTAACAAACATGATGTTAATGGATATACGCAGCTGTACAGAAATGGACACATAATACTCCATAATCCTAAGTACTCTGAAACACACGAATGCAACAAAAGCCCAGGTCCTTTTTCCACGAAAGAGCAACACTGACACAAACACACAAATAAAAACCCACTTTATCATAATGTTGGAGCTAAAGCATAAGAAAGTCCAGGCTTAAATGTGAATATGAAGTAGGTTTCCGCAGACGTCACTGAGCGTGGACTAGAGCCCCGGCTCCTTGACCGTATCCAAATCCTTTTGGACCAAAGTTCTTGGCGTAACACGCTGTGGACGAGAGCAAAGGTTATTAGTAAAAACATGAGCAAATGTACTAATACAGTGTTTAACAAAATGAGAGGCACTAAGATAAAGGCATATTTCATTCACTCTATCATTTGATATGAAATGAAGAAACCCAAATTAAGGCCAGACGCTGCAGGTGAATCGGTATGGAATCAGATTTGAGACAAAACTATTCAAATTACTTTTAGAGGAACTCAAATAAAAAATAAATTATAATATATTTTTGGGGATTTCATAAGATATTATTTTAATTCCAACATAAAAATAAACAATGACTTTTCCCTTCAGTACATAAAAAAATATATATCTTAATAGTAAACAAATGTGTTGGGCTTTTTTTCCCTCTTTTGCCTTAGGTTTTTTTTGCATTTGACTCTCAAAGTTTTGCTTTTGAATCTTGAATTTTTGCTTTTGGTGAAAAGCTGATAGGGAGGCGGGCCTTAGAATAGTGCCTTCTCATTGACTGAAGGACTCAGTGACATTGTATTTAGCCTTTAGTCCTGCTAAGCTTTTGGCCAAGCTTTAATGAACAAAGATCTAGCTCCATAAAACAAGTTAGTTCTTATTAACGTCCCACAAAGTCACTTTGGAGCAACATGGAGTCCACAATAACACAACAACATGGAGTCCACAAAAACACTACAACATGGAGTCCACAAAAACACAACAGGAATCATAGCAGCCTCTTGTGTGTGTTTATTCCCCGCCTTGGAGTGTCTCTCTCCCTGTCACTCAAAACTACTTTTTCTGGGTCACCGAGTCCTTCAGCCAATGAGAAGACACTATTCTAAGGCCCGCCTCC
>OMNZ01079156.1:0-24662 GCA_900303255.1 Lesueurigobius sanzi
TCAGAACTTTGCTCTTGTGGTGTTTTTAAGCCTAAACAACAGAGGGATGATGTGACAATCAAAGCTCTGAGCCTTTTCGTGTGTTTATCGATCTGCGAGTCACTGTTTTACCTGAGGGACGTCGCTTAGCTGTTACCGTGTGTCTACTTTTTTTGGGCTTTGAGCAGCACAGATCTCCGCGAAAATAAGTAATGATTACGAGGTATTGCACACGTTTAAATCAGAAATGCCCTGAATCTGTAGTTGGAGACAGCGCCAGACTCACCATTACTTTGCAGCAAACTTTGCGTAATATAGTCTCTTGCTCCACGTGAGCTTTTTAGAAGCTCACATATTACAGAGGGACCTCCGCGTTTTGGCATGATTTCTTCCTATAATTTCTGCGTCTTCTCCTCCTCTGTTTTGTTGTTTTGTTGTTTCTCCGGTCCCCATGCTCTGATACATGTGAGGCGCCGCTGCTGATACGTCATCACAGTGCGCCGCACAGTCGTACGCACACTCGCTGTTTTCAGTTTTAAATTAATATCATTTACACCGGTATAAGGCATTTTCTTATCATGGGACTTATTTATACCGGTATACCGGTATGAAAAAAATACCGCCCAACCCTAATTATGGGATTAGCAGCACGTTTTATCCATAATAAACCAATGGAGGTTTTAAAAGGTAAAATACTGGTTTCATCGTTCGTATAAAATCATTCTGACAATACAGTGGGTTAGATGTATTTACCAGCAGAGACTCAGCAGCTAACAGAGCTGTTCCTCGGCTGCTTTCTACACTTTTTATAATTTTTCTAGTTTCTAGACAATGTTAGTCTATGAATAACATTTGCTAGTAGCTGCTAACATGGCGGATTTCCATGGCAACGGTGGCTATTCCCAAACTCCACCTGCAGTGCCTCGCCTTAAATATGTTCAGCAGCATCTTTATATCTTCTAAAGCCACTGGACCTCATTCATGAAACAAACTTACGCACATTTGTTCTTAAGGCTGAATTAAGAACATTTTTGGCATTCACAAAATTTGTTCTAGCTGAAAGAGTTCTTCTGGAAGAACAAATCCTAATGGTACGTTCATATAGAGCAGTGTTTCTCAAATAGTGGGGCGGGCCCCCATGGGGGGGCGCGGTGTAATGCCAGCGTGTGATCCCAGGGAACATGCGTTTTTATATTTAACAGTATTGAAATGAAAGGCGGAGAGAGACAAACAGATAACGAGACAAACGAAAGTCTCCTGAAAGTTAAGATGAGGAAATATGAGTAAGTGCAGCGCTGGTACCCGTACCAGGAGGAAAGACAAGGACATGTTCTCCCATCTTACGCGCAAAAAGTAAAAACACCCACTAAGACATTAAACCTGAACCTCAAACGTGCGAACATTTAGCGATGAAATGGCATGCAGAGAGCAGGATAATCGGTCCATATCCCCAAACTTTCTGTAGCTGCGACAAAAGGCGATGCAAGTGCACTTTGCTATGAGCTGCCCATATGCGTCTTTACTCAGCACCAGAGCAGTCACATGGAGGGGGGCGCGAAATGTTTCCTTTATCCTAAGGAGGGCATAACAGAAAATAATTGAGAAACACTGATATAGAGTGTGAAAAATCGCATAAAACACCTGGTGTTATTCTCTTGGTCATTTTGAAAGTTCACGCCTCAATCGCCTGAAAAAATTACTCCATTCACCAGTAGATTAGCCCATATTTGGCCTCCACGCTTCACCACTAGCTGTGTATCTTGCTGATCATCAGTCGAGCCAACATGGCGGACAAGTATATGAATTAGCGATCATTCTTTAGTGAGGAAAGCTGGACTACAGCAGCAGTGACACATTCTGTGGGTTCAGCAAATCACTGCGCCTGGGTGACAGCTGCTCTAAGCGGCATTTCCGTGTTTCCAGGCCCAGTTTGTGGAGCTGTTGTCCCAGCCGGCATTGAAGCTAGCACCCCCCACTATCTTTTCCCCTGCTCCCGCTGGCTTCCCTTCTGCCTTCAGTTTGTAAATCAATCAAAGCTCTGTAAAATATAGCTAAAATGTACAATATTTCTATTGAAAAGTTCACTTTATACAGAGAATTGGCCATGAAATAACAAGAGACTTTCCAAGAGACTTTCCAAGAGACTTTTCAAGAGACTTTTCAAGAGACTTTTCAAGAGACTTTTCAAGAGACTTTTCAAGAGACTTTTCCCCATCACCCTGGTTTTAGTACATATTAAAATAAAAAAACAGACAACAACTTTTACCTGGCAGTCCCATCTCCTCACTTCATGTCACAGCCAGATTTAGTCTGATGGGTTAACAGGCCGTGATTTGATGCAAAAGTTGAACATTTTCAACAGCCCCATTCGCTTCTCTCTAGTCGCTCAAATCGTACCAATCGTGCCTCATTGCAGTTTTTCTTAAGTTTTTCCTAAGTTGTACTTAAATGCACTATATCTGATTTTTTGTTACAACTAATGAAAGAGGGAGTAAGTAAATTAAATTGATAGTTGTGGTCCAAACACAATCCTAACTTTCCTAACACATTTTAAAATCCCAATTCTTCACACAGATGAGTCTACAATCACATTTTACAAATTGCAGGGTCACTTTTTAGGGTCATAGTCCCAGATATGCGAGAAAAGTAGCCTGCATACTCATGAAATTGACGAAAAATGCTTTATATTTAGATCCACAGTATAGGTATAGTGCCTTTAAGAACTTTTTCTTAAGAAAATATTCATGAATGAGGCCCACTGACCTTAGAAATCAACGTGTGCCTTTTCTCTAATTTCCGCTTGTGATATAAAAGTGTTGCGAGCAAAGTGGCAGAGGTTTAATCTCACCTATGGAGAAAATCAATAAAAACATATTTAACAAGAAAAGTGTAGGATGTCAGGCGGAGCTGAGATGTGAATGCATAAACAGCAGGGAGAGGAATGTTCAGCAGGACGACACAGCCGTGTCATGTTTGATCCAAATTTACATGGAAACGAAGATAAAGTAATTCCTGCTGAGAGATGCAGCGGCTTACTGCAGTTTTTTCAAAGGAATGTGAAGCCAACAAACACGTTGCGCATTGTAAATGTCACATTTTTAAAGCGAGTCGAGGCAGACTTGAGCAGAACTCTCATTATTCTCTTGCGCTTGTGCTTACTCCACACAGACGGCTGATATTAAATTCATATGAGTATTCTGAGGAGGACAGTGGAATTATTGCCTCAGCCCATTGGATTGCTGCTGTTCGTAGATCAATCTGAGGCTGAAAATAAAAAGGAAAAGTGTACAGCCATTCATTTGTTGAGGGCTATGTAAATATAAGTGAATTCGAGGTATGCTTTCTGTTTCATGTCAGAAACTGCATGTCGGGTGTCTTAGACTAAGACTTACACAGACTTTATTGATCCACAAGGGAAATTGCGTTGTCACAGTAGCTGAAATTGTATCTTACAATAAAAATAACAATCTTAAAATAGAAATCTTAATAAACAATAACAAAATAATAAAATGTGAGAATAGAAGAAAGAAAGAAATCCGGATATAGGTACTCTGGAATATACATATCTGTGAATATGTACACATTTACAAGTATAAAATACAGAGATAAGATACTAAATGCTAAAAAATAGAATGATAGAACTTTGACATTTTCAATATACAATATAAACAAGGACAAAGCAGATAAACATGAAGTCTGTCTGTAAATGAACAATGGCAGGTCAGAGTCATCTATCAAAGAGCAGTGAGTTATTGTACAGCAGTATGGAGTATGGCGTGAACGTGCTCTTGTAACGCTCTTGTGGCAGCGGAGCTGTAGGAGTCTGTTTGAGAAGGAGCTCCTTTGACCAAATGGCTCAGTGGCTCAGGTGGTGAAGTGGACAACTCTCCCTCCCTCCTCCTGCTCCTATGCAGCTCTACTGTTGACAGGGAGGAGATAAAGGAAAAAAAAAACACTGTAGTGCTCCGTGCTGCAGGAGTAAAGTCATTTCCGATGTTTTTGAAATGAGAAAGGCTTGTTTATTCTCCCGCGGCCAGCTTCACGTAGCAATGTATTTTATATTTATTTATATTAATAACATAAAAAGTGAAAACACACAAGCACTAAGACAGCAGAGCAATATCTTTATCAAAAATCATTTGGAATTGGGAGATTGAAGGTGTTTGTTGTCTGTTTCCTCGTGGTACGCATGGATCGACCAATCACAGCTCTTGCGTTTGACGCAAAGTTGACTATTTGGAGGAGTCCGCACGTCCGCGACACATCTGTGTATCTGCTGCAAGCGCTCTGATTGGCTGCCAGGTGCGTTCAATGCAGACACGAGGGCGGAACACCTGACTATTAACTCGGCTTAAAGCATCGCCAGAGATAGAGGTAAGTGCAGCAGGCGGAGCTTTGGGGAAAAGGATGAGCTTCACAGAGGAGCTCATACGCCACTAAAAATATTCACGAGACTCAACATGTGCGAGTGGATCGAAACACAACTCCAGTTATATTTATCATAATGGAACAACATTGTAACATGCTTAAAAGCTCTTAAAAGATCGATTTTGCATAATACCCCCCTTTAACTTTAATCCATATGTTTCTTACAAACAATGTGGGTAGTACATCAAGAAGTGTGACAAGCTTCAAAAGCACATAAATCAAAATAGGGATAGGCGATAAATCAAATAAATTTGATTAATTTGGGCTTTTAAAAATTGACAATGTGGAAAATTGATAAATTGTGAAATCAGGTCAGTGGTGGGACGTCCTCTTTACATGCACTGTGCTGGGAATCTAGCTGCTTTTCAGGCCACTCCATAGTGACTGTTTGTGTAAATAACCCAGTGATTAACCCGGCACCTTTCTGACCATCCCCTGCTACTGTACAGAGGCCGGGTGTTGTGTGTTAGGAGGGCGCAATGTCGTTTCAGCTAAAACAGACCTTGTTTTACCCTGGTCCTATCCTTGGCTGCTCTCATCTGCTTCTGAGCTGACAGCATCATACTAATCCCTGCCCCCTTTTCCCTCGTGTGTGAGTCTCCGAGACTGCTGTCAATCACAGACAAACACTTTTGAAAAGTCTATGTTTTTACTGTAAAACAAGTTTTACCTTTAAGAGCAGATTGGGTAGGCCTATAAGAGAAATTATTTTATAGATATATCATGCTTATAAGGCTTAAACAGGCTTAGAGAGATTTGTTAGGGTGTCTGTGCATTGATATTTGACACTTTGTGAGTTGGGAAATTGTCTCCATAAGTTATTGTTCTTAAGTCGTGACTGGTGAGGATTTGGCCTGGAATAATGCCTGGACTGGAAAAAAATGTCTCTTTCATTTAACAACATGGCTAGAAGTGCCACAGAGTTGCTATGTCCACGTTATGAACACAGAACGGCTCAGAAGGGATCTGGTATTGGATTATTGGCTTTAAAAATGTGGAGGACAGTTGAAGGGTTTGAACAATTACATAATTGTACCCAGCAGCAAGTACAAAACAAAGCGCCCCAGAAGTCAACAAGAAACGACTAACGCAAACAGGATTAACTCAAAACTGTGAATGAAGTGAAATAATTCTGCAGCTCTGGTTAAAAGCTAAAGCTTGATTTTGCACAACATGTTCCCATTAAATAATTGCAAAAGTAATGTAAATATTAAAGAGCTGGACTAAAATAAACTGTCTTATGTAAGTGGGTCTAAATGGATGGTATAGACCTTAGTCCTGTAAACCAGCGGGCCCCATCCTTTTTTGCACCACAGACCGGTTTAATGTAGGCATTATTTTCACGGGCCAGCTTTCCACTTGTGGCAGATAAATACAGCAAGAATAAGTTAAGTGCATGAAAAATAAAACTCACCAAACGCTGGGCTGGTTTCTTTGCCAGTAATTGCTTCTGTCCTTCTTGTTTGCGTTTTTTTTTTAAATATTTATTTATATTGATTTATATTTTAATCCAGGGTGTTTAGTCCCCATGTGCTCCTGGTATTGTCTGTTAAAATGAGCTTTCTTTTTTCTTGGAGGTCTTAGGCTCCTCTTCTGGCTCATCAGTTCGCCCTTTCCTGTTGCAAAAAAAGTTCTCCAAAGACTTTTTTTTTTTTTTTTTTTTCTAATTTTCGCTAGCTTGTGTGCTCACTACATGGCTTACTAACGTAGCTAGCTGTGATGCATCATTGTCGAGGACCAGAGCGTAGATGTATAATAGAACTGGATATATTGCAATGGATTTCTATGGTGACTTTGCGTTTTATTATATTTCTAAGGACAAGCTTATTGGCATGTCAAGAGGGACAGGCCAAAGTGAAATCAGAGAATTTGGATTTCAGAGATTATTTACAGTTTCTGTGCGGCCCGATAGCAAATGCGTCACGGACCGGTACCTGTCCGCGGCCCGGTGGTTGGTAGCCTGGCCTTAGCCACCCATAAACTCCGGTCAATTATCATTTTCCTACATGTTAGGTCTGGGTCTGATCTCAGTGGCCGTGATACATCGCTTGAACTTCCTCTTACCAGTCAGCGAGCGGGGGAGGCGGGTGTTGTAGGTCAAGCATATGCAGGAAATAATAATTGACCAAAGTTCACGGATGGCTCAGGCCAGGCTAGCGATTGGGTAAAATCAGATCCAATCGTTTCAAACTTTAAAAGGAGTTGACCCCTCCCACCTGAAAACAGAGCTCAATAATGAAGATCCAGACCCTCTGTACGAAATGAGTACGAGGTTATGGTAAGACCAGGCTAGGTGGTTGGGGACCACTGCTGTAAACTGCAGTCGCCTAATGTGTTGGTCCGAAACAAATGAGAGTAAAAACTTAGGACTAGTTTTGACTACAAGTTGAATAAAATTGGTAAAAATTGTAATCGTCCACACTAAAATATATTTATTTTATTTTTTGCCAAATTGCCCAGTCCTAAATCAAAAGCATAATTCTAATTTGTACTTTCTTGGCACTGCGCTGGTTTGGGCTGCTGCGAGTCTGCACTAAAGGAGTTTTTAATTACAGCACATGAGCAGCAGCTGTCTAAGATGAGCCCAGAGCCATTTAACAGGTTGTGCGGCTCACTGTGGTGCTGCGTGAACACGCTGCTCTCAGACTCAGGCTTCACACAGTTCAGTGCAGACACATGTATTAATCGCTTTGGCTCCTCACCATCCCTCACTGACCACAGCTTCAGACTTTAGGCTTCTCTTTCATTTTTGTCCTGTATTTGTGTTAATATTAAATCAAAACAACTGGAAGTTTTCTCTTATTAGCTGTGGAAATAAATTCGGAACCCTTAATTGTTTACAACAGATTTCTTTTTTTTTATTTGTCAGTGCCCATTAAATTTCATGGAAGTCTATTTTTGGCCCGCTATATAATTGATGCTCAACGCTTGAGTGACACTCTTAATTGTCTTTTAAATGGTTAATACAGAATTGCATGTTTCACATTAATTAAAATCTATTGGTGCATTGCCATTCCCCTAGTCACACACGTTCCCCGTTGCCTCCTCATGTGGCTAAGTAAAAGTGTTGTGTTTATAAGTCTAAAATGAATATCTGCACATGCTGTGAAGAACGAAATTCTGTTTCCATATTAGTAGGAATCCATCATTTTCAAACACAAAGCTATTAAAATTCAACCATAAAATCAGTGGTTATGGCCTCAGGTCAGTAACCTTGCACTTCAAGATGTATTCCTGCGAGATTTGTGATCTCACATACTCGGGGAAATACATCTTGAAAGACTCCAATCCCTTACGATCGGCTCGACTCAGATATTTGCAGGACCAATGGCGTGCCTGCATTGGGGTTTAAAGCGGGACATGTTGGTATGACGTAGAATAACAAACTGGCTACGTCTATGGACTCACTTTTTGATGCCACAATTGACTATTAGCTGAAATGCTACTATTTCTACTTTGAAAAGCAAAGAGACGTTTGTGCTTTTCTCTGACTGGAATCTGCGAAAGTATGGTAGGTGGGTACTAACCTAGTTATCTTGAAGTATTGGTCGGTCCCTCCCTTTCACGAGTGGATTGGACGAAAGCCTTCCCAGATGGAAAATGTGTAGAACTCAAATCAGAGTAATAATAATAATAATAATGCATTTTATTTCTTAGTTGCCTTTCTAGACACTCAAGGTCGCCTCACATAAACAAGTAAACATTAAAAACAGTTAAAATACAAGTGAGTGCTATGTATATCAGGTCAGGATGCTTGATACATTTTAAAGATTTAAAGTTTTCATTAACTTATCTTACACAAATGAATCACTCAATGACCAGACCTGTTCTGGTCATTGAGCGACCTGTTCTGTTCACTCAATGACCAGAACAGGTCTTTTTGGCCTATCCTTGTCTGTAACACTTTTATCAGAAGCGTTACAATATTACTGTCACTTTTGTAACTCAAGAAAAAAAAACTGCCACTCTCAGGTATGCAGTTGGATTCAGTTTGTGCTGAACATTACCGGTTCAGTGGCTTGAATGTGATTTCTCTCAAAGAGGAATAAAGGGCTACTGCTTCCATCACCTGTATTTGGTGTGGCTGTGTCTAAATGGGAGACTTGGCTTGTGTGGCCATTTTAACAGATGCAATCTCAAATCCACTTTGAAACATTGTCCTCTAATCACTGCTCCTCCTCCTCCGCTCACCTGCAGCCATCTGTCGAGAGGCGCCAAGCCCCAACAGGAGACAACAGCTCACATTTACATTTTCCTACTTTCGATCTGCAAACTGTTAATACATTTCATTTGTCCGGATATTATACAGTTGTGCTCATAAGTTTACATACCCTTTTAAGTCTTTTGGCCATTTTTCATAGAATATGAATGATGACACAAAAATCATTTTCCCACTCATGGTTAGTGATTGTCTGAAGCCATTTATTGCCAAAGAGCTGAGTTTACTCTTTTGAAATCATAATGAAACAGAAACTACTCAAATGTCCCTGATCTAACGTTTACATGACCTTCAATAACTGCCAGGAAAACTGTTCAGGAGCAAAGAAAAACTCACTTCAGCTGAAATACAGGACTCTCTGACAAAATTGTTGTTTATTTCCAGATGCACAATATGTAAACCTTTGATCAGGGACTAGTTTCTAGTTGAAAAGCATAAACAAACAGGGTTTTTTTTGACAATAAATGGCTTCACGTAACCAGTAACCATGAGGGAAGTAAAGTTTTTTGTGTGTTATTGTGTTATATGAAATGCATAAGTTTACATACACTGACATTCTGCCAGGGGATGTAAACATTTGAGCACAACTGCATATTATATAACATCCGGACAAACATATTCAATAATGCATGGAATTTTTTATTTATTTAGATGATGGAAGTCCTCCTCATTCATTTAGATTCTGTATAAGTGAGAGCTGATGACAGTACACACAGTTGTCGTGATCAGAGACGGAGGCAGTAGATGGTGAGGGCCACAGGCAATGATTTAATCAGTCTTCCACACGACACACATTTCCCCCCTGAATGAATGTCCTGGGGCTTGTAGCATCTGATTATTTTACTAATGGGCTATTGTTTATTCACTCAAGTAATTGGGGGAAAAAATATATATATATATATTTGAAAGGTACACTGCGTAACTGCGTTTTGTAATTGTTTTTATTTGCAATAATACATGGAGCATGGATTGGAGGAAAAGGCTATATTTCTCTGAGCCGTTGGAATAAACTCCACTTTGAAACAAATAACCATTGTGCTGACTTCCATCAGCCAAACTACTCTCCACATCTGACCGTCTTCTGCTGGACACAAAGGGGTGTGTCGTGTAGCTCTGTGATCAAGTTTACTTTAGTGGACCACGAAGAAAACGAGGCGAGCACGGCCCACCGCGGGAGACGGCCCAGCGGTAGAGTCCGAGGGGCTCATGTCTCGTAGATGATGACAGGGAAAGTGTCTCCTCTGACCTGACACCCACTGCTGCGCTAGTGTTGTGTTTGGAAAAGTTTGGGAAGAGAGGGAGAAGGGAGAGAGCGAGGCTATCAGACTCGGACTATCGCCATAACAACACGTTAATTGACGGATGGAGCTTGTTGATTTGACGGAGGGCCTTTGTGGTTGTGGAGACCCCTACACACCCTGCGTGGTCTGTGTGTGGGAAAATTCAGATCTGGTTATGCTCAATCCAAATGCCTGTGTGAATGAATGGGCTGGCCCAGCTGCTTTTCTGCCCATGAAAGGAAGATGTGCAGCTGACTGAGCGGGTGGTCAAGATGGTCACAGGTAGGCTTACACCAGTCGTTCCCTAACCTTTTTGTCTCACGTGTCCCTTGGGCCTTTTCATTTATACTGAGTACCCCTTGCTTCAATGGTTTTGTTTATTAGTTAGAAAGTGAATGACTAAAATTCCAATTTATCAGGTAAAAGACAGCTAAATACTCAAAATCTCACTCGTTACAGTTAAATGTTTTAAAAGGTATTTTCTTTGACCATAATAATCAAAAATACAATTTGTTTCATCTGATTTTTTATCTGAAATTATTCCAAGTGCCCCTTGCTAACCTCTCGCGTACCCCCAGAGGTCCCCGTACCCATGGTTGGGAAACACTGGCCTACACAGTCAGCTGCTGGAGCCATATCCATGAGCCTCACATGTAGTAGGAGCATGTAGAGAGAGGTGGAACTCGCTTTGAAAGTCCGCAACAGGGTCTGCTCATGGACTAGATCCAAGGGTCTGGTGAGCACGCACACTTTCCCCCGATGCCCACAGGCCTTTCAACCTGCTGGGCCCGCTGGGAAAAAATAATAAAACAAACCAATTAGTTGGATATTCTGAGTTTATTTTGAAAGGAAAAAAAAACAAAGAACGAACCATACACAGATTAGTTTGGATATCTTTTTTCAAATAATCAAGTTATTGTTAAATAAATCTGTGAAAAAGCTTATTTTGCCTTGTTTTTTTGTTCAAGATTCAAGATTCAGATTCAAGATTCTTTATTTGTCAAACCATGTGAATGGTTCGAAATTATGTTTCTCTCATCCTTGATTGTGGAGCAGGGGGAGGGGAAAGAGGGGAGGGAGGGAAGGGAGGGAGTTCAGCTTCCCAATGGCCCTGTGTACGAAACTGTTCCTCAGTCGACTGGAACTGACCCGAAACGTCACTTTTGGGAGCTACAGGTTTTTTCATCTACATTGACTACTTTTGATCCAGCACACTATTTTGAGAGGGATGTGCATGTTTTTTGGTGTTTACACATGGCCTGTTGTTACTAACGGGGCAGAAGCCAGATTGATATGTGTAGCTCTCTGAGTTCTACACGTTATCTGGGATGACTCCTGTTCACACTGTCTGTGAAAAGGAGGGACATTCAGTACAATACTTTGAGCTGATTGGGTGAAGCCCCAGCTAGTACCCACCTTCCATAATGCGTTTTTAGCCAGTCATAGCGGTGAGTCATGTGACATATCACACGGGGGGCAGGAACGACACGTGGGATGTGTTGAAAAAATAAATTAAAAAAGGTAAGCGGTGCTACGAAGTCCTCCGACAGAGCCATGTCCGCATTCGCGCTACCGACTGTTGTGTTGTAGCCCACATGTCCCGCCCTCAGCCACACAGCAGGTATGTCATTGGTCCAAACAACTGCTAGTTACCAAATGGATTATCAGTTGGAGTCTTTCCAGATGGATTTGTTGTGTTGGCCAGTAGAACGGACCTTCACTATCAATTTTCTTTTAGGGAATTTCTTTCAAAAACAGAACTGAAATATAATTCTGCAACGTGAACGTGACTTATTCTTGGCGGCAAGTTAAGTAAACAAATAGTTAGTAAAAGTTATATTTGGTACACTTTTAATGAATTGTGCAAATGAAATAAACCGAAAGTCTGCACTCTCAAAATAATAGGGAAAGAACGCTTGGATCTTTCACAGCAGTATGTCTTTAGATGTTTCTGCAGATCAATCAAAAACCCCTCTCTGATTCGTGCTGTTTCACATGGCTCCTCTTCACATCAGCCCGGAGTCGCTGGGGACTGATTTGGAGCTGTTGACTAAATTGTATTTATTGAGTCTATTTGTATTCCTTTGATCCGTTCTCTCTCTCCCCTCCCTCTCTAATAATCATCTCTCGTGCTGCTTCTATCAGTTAAATCCAGGTGCAGCCGCTCTTTGAAGTGGCCGCTCCGTGATGGTCCATGCTGCTCGCTGCTTACGGGATCAGAAACACATTTTCTATTTCACAAATCCATTCCGATGGGCTGTTTGGTGTTGTGGCTTCATGCTCATACACTGGTGATTATATATTACATCAATTAGGAGTAAGAGACGCTGCAGGTGAATGGGGACATTTTTTCATTTGGGTGATATCATTTGAAACTATATATCATATTTGAAACTACTGCTGTATATTACTGACATAAGTATGAAAAAAATGTATTGCAAGTTTTCTGTCATTTTATGTTTTTATAGTAAAAATAAGGCATTTTATGTGTAAACATGGCCAAAATAGCCTATGTGACGGCGCACAATAAAAACCTCGGCAACTCGCCAGCACAAAATTAGTGATTTTCGCTTTTTTGCAGAATCTGTTAGTTCAGATCAGGGAGAAGCCTCTCCATGTTTCCGATAACAGTATTGGTATCTTTAAAAGCATACATTTTGTGTTTGAAATCTGGGTGTATTTTCAGGATATTCAGTGGGCATGTGCCCAGTTCATTTCCATACTGGACATTCACGTGTGATCATTTCCAACAGTATTCTCCTAGTAAAAAGCTTAAATTGCTTACTTTGTGTTGTCTTCATCCAAAGAATTCTCCCTTAGAAGTCCCAATATGTCCCTTTTTGTCGTAGCCACAAGCTGATGTTTCTTTAGCGGGCTGCGGGAGCCTCCGAATCTACAGTATGTGTGCGATCTTGCACAGTGCGAGATGCTCCGCGAACGTCTACTCCAAACAAAATAATACATAGCAAAATATAACAAAATATTCAAAGTGCTGTGTAACTGTTCAACAGCCAGTTAACATTGTGGGTCTTTTCCACCTGGATTTTATTTTGTTTTGTATCACCTCCTCCTAATGCTCCATCAAGTGTTTTCCAATTTCCCATCTGCATTCATTCTCCATATAAGTGGTAGCTCATGGGAAATAGGGGCACAAGTCTATTCTGGGGCATTTTGAGTTATTGACATTCTGAAAGTGTAGTCTCCAAGCTTTCCAACGATGTGTAACACATGGAAATCTGATAATAATTGGAGAAGATGTGGCTTTTGAAGGTAGACCCTTTGGAAAAGATAATCCTGAGATAAGCCTTCTTTTAGTTGGCTTGTTTGAGACAATGGTCCTCATTTACATCTCATTTCCGTTGTCCATTTTGTCATTGGCTGAAGCGCCTGTCAATCAAGCAGTTGGCGGTGACGTGGTGCAGTGACGCGGCGCGTTGTTGCTTGTTTCTCTGCTCAAATGGGGGCAGATGCTGGAATACGGACATTTCTCTCATTCATGGCACTTGGTGCCACTTTCATATGGACTACGTTTGTGAAAAAAGGGGTAAACATCCCAGGAGACTCCATAGACGGGACCACAGGCATCTCGCCTGGGCAAGATCCGGCAAGATCGCACACAGACTCAGAGGCTCCCGTGGCTCACCAAAGTAAAAGCAGCTTGTGGCAACGACAGAAAGGGACATATTGGGACTTTTAGGGAGAATTCTTTGGATGAAGACAACGCAAAGTAAGCAATTTAAGCTTTTTACTAGGAGAATACTGTCTATGGCACATACCCACTGAATATCCTAAAAATACACAAAATGTACGCTTTTAAAAATACCAATACTGTTATCTGAAACATGGAGAGGCTTCTTGAGCTGCGACTTGAGCTCGGAAATCTCATGCGCCGTCACATGTATTTGCAATTGTGTTGAAAATGTTTAAAAACATTGTGGCACCAATGCTTCTCCATACATTTGCTCAATTTTGGCACCAATGAGCCTCCATACTTTTGCCACTATGAGCTATGAAAACACAAAACAAAATGGCAGCTGACCAGTGACACATTTCCAACGCGACTTCGCACTGTTGCCCAGAGGCCTAGAAAGACATGGCTCATTTTAAAGCCCCAACTCTTGAAAGTATCAATACTTGAATAAAGTATTGATACTTTGAAAATCGATATTTTGTCCCAGGCCTAACATTTACACCGCGGTCTGTTGTAACTGTTACATGTTATACCAATAACAGAAATCAAAGCCAATATCAGCTCATGACCTGCAGTTTGACCAGAAACACATTGCGAGCTCCTGAATGAGGTGAGTAGAAACTACATGAATATTAACCCAGGTGTTCTCAATGCAAAGAGACAAGTGACAGTTTGATCCAAGGTTATTTTCTAACCTATGCACACAAATTCCATCGATGTTTTGGCTGCTTGTTTCTGTGCCATACGCTGTGATGCAATTATTTGAAGAACTTGAAGTGCAAGTTGAATCAGCTCAAAAGATGAAAACATTGAGTGTCTAAAATGGGTCTGAGTCTGAGAATTTATTTGAAGAGTTTTTCAAGAGACAGAGATGGGGAAAATTGTATGGCTTGACCTTGTGACCAGAGCTAGCAATCAGGAGTGTCTATGGGCTCTAATCTGTTCATTACCAGTAGTAAAGGAAGTGGCTGAAAGTCTGGGCCAGCAGAGGTGCTACGAGCTCCATTCCTACACCTTTTCAGACGCGGCAGTTGTCTATCAGATACACCGCTGTGCTGGAGATTGCTGCTGGGGCTTTAGGGGTCGCTGAAAGAATTTGTTACCTATATACCCACTCTGACCATTTTCTCAGAAGCAATGGTTCAGAGCCCTTTGCTGGATGGCATTTTGGGGGTGCTTTGGTGATTGTGAGGTGCTAGTCCTCGCTGAAAGCCTGTTATTAATGGAAAGGTCAAAGCGGGGTGTGTGGTTGGATCATAGCGAGCAGATACTGTCGATTCCGGGTGCTTTGCTGCGTGAGCCATGGCCATACAAATGGAAAGAGGTAACTGCAGTGGAGGATTTCACCATTACTGCATAGATATAGAATTATTATAGATTATAGAATTCTATATTCTATTTAACAGGTGCCAATATAAACAGTTTTTGAAAGAAATTTCCAAAAATAAAATTGACAAATGTTTTACTTCAGTATTTGATGGATAGATATCTGCATATCTTTTTGAAAATCATCACCACTTTTGGACACCTTTATGAGAAAATAATTAGACCTTCGTTCGTATGTGCTGACAGAGAATACATTGGACTTTGTGACAGTTTTTGTTTCATGTGGATTGCCCCAGGAATTACAGAAAAATGAGAAATAAACAAAGACTAGAAATCTGCGAAATGTTTCCTCATTCCTGAGAGGGGCGTAACAGAAAATAATTGATAAACGCTGCCATAGTTACTGCCGTGACATTTTAAGTCGCCCTCCACCTCCATTTTAAACTGTAGGCCCTTTAGAAGGTTGATGTGATGTCACAATCTATGCTGTCTTACTGGGTCGTACTTTGCTAACTGGGCTCTCTACCATTGATAAATACAGTGCAATGCATGTCTGTGTTTAACCTTTATCACTGGCCAATTTGTGTTGTATGTTTGTGAAGGCTCATAGTTGCCCAAGAATTTCCGTAGAGATGGTCAAATATCATCAATTGGACTGGACAACATGAGCTGGAGTGATATTACAGTGCTAATAATGTTGGGATTTCTCCCATTTAAAGCGTCCAAGAAGAGGACGGACGTTTTGTGGAGCATTTGCTGCTGATTGTTTTAGCCAAGTCTCAAAGGGATAAACTGCCATGAGGCAAATTACAAAATATTTTCTTTTAACAAATTATTACTGTACTTACATTTTTAAGTGTGAGGCATCATGGCTTGTGTTTTCTGTCGTCATCCTGTTGGTAAAAAGTATTAAAAGTGCTTGTACAATACTACCATATGATTGGCTCAGACCACCAAGAAATTCAGGGTGAACGGCCCAAGATGGAGCCCTGAGTATTTGTGAACTCACTGATACCATGAGAATTCAGCTTGCAGGCAAGGGCATGCTGGTTGTTGTTGTTGTCAAATGTAAGATCGGTTAACACACAAGCTAAAGGCTTATTCAATCTATGGCTGCTTCTGTAATGATAAATGTATTCATTTCTTTTCATGAGAAAAAAAACCCTTGATATTAGTGTGTATTTTACCTTTTAGTGACCCAGTGGCTGTTTGGGTGCAGCATGGAGTCTTTGTTTTCCACCACGGTGGCCTCTATGACGTGCGGGGGTGTACCAGCGCCATGTGAGCCACGTAGTGATTTATTTTGTTAAAATCAGGGCAGTTTTTAACCCACAGTGCACTAAAATGGCCGTATGATTCATGTGAGAGCAGAGACAAGATGTAAACGCTGCAAATATTATGTTATGAGGAGGGAATTGCGACGATAGCTGCCTCTCCCTTGTTCTCCTGCTTCTTCCTAGATTCATCATGTGAAATGCGTCACTAGAGCGAGCCTCTCTGATAGGTTGCCGCGCCGTGGCTAGCGCCAAAAGTTCAACATTTCCAACTTTGGCGTCAGGCGCTTGGAAAGCTCCTGATGCACGGCAGATGCTTGAAACGCGAGAAAAGCTCGAAACGCGCAGCTCAGGACGTCTGTGATCGCCCGATCTCCTTGATGCGCGTCGACCATATACATATACTTGAACGTAAAACCGATGCCTTTGCCGTCCACGCAGAGTTTGATCTGAACGAGCCTTGGCGCTCCAGGGTCGAAACCTACCAGGCAGTCACCCTAAAGCAGTAGCGCAGATGGTAGAGCTCCTGAAGGTGCAGACTGTTGGTGTGTCCTTGGGCAAGACACTTCACCCACAGCCCGTATGAATGTGTGAGAGTGATTGGTTGGTGGTGGTCGGAGGCCGATGGCGCAGACTGGCAGTCTCGCTTCTGTCAGTCTAGTAGCTTGCCACCACTGAGTATGGCATATTATCATTATTATTATTACTCTGTGATGGGAAGCAAAGGTGCCACCCACACAGCCACTGGCTCATTAACCTCTTAAGACCTAGAGTCCCCAAAAATGGGGATGCGCTTTCAGATACAGTTACTGACCTACATGTTTTACGCAGAAAAAATATTCCAAAGTTGCAAATTAGTGACAGCTGATGTGGGATTATCCATTTCTGTTGTTATTTCCTACACCACAGGGAGGGAAAAGGCATTTTTGCGGAAAAATGTGTGTGTTTTTTTCAGGCGGAAATTCATTCAAACCCAGGGCAACCTCATTTTATTGTCAAACAACATCATTTATTTTTATTTCACTTCCACCGTCATCCCAAAGCTCTACCAAATGTGTGGACACCAAGATTAGCCATGTACACCTAGGATGTAAATAAATGATTTTTGGAGAAAAAGGCCTCGGGCTTAAGAGGTTAAAAGGTCAAATATGCACTAATATCAAGTTTTTGTTTTTATTTCCACATAAAAAGTTACTTAGTGCAGCTTCAAGTCAAAGTTTTTGCTCTGGGCTTAGGCAAAAATAGATCCATATAATTTGACTACTACAAGTGAAAACAAGTCTCTGATGACTAAGCCAGTCCAGTTGAGAATCTAGTATTTGAGAATGTATTAATATGTGTGGTTGTAAATGAACAACACAAAGGCACTTATTTAGTAACTGGATAATAGAATCCAATACAGCTCCCATTTGAACTTGAAGCAGAAATTAATTCCACTCCTCTCTAGTTAATTTGTCCAGTAAAGACGTACGTGAGCCGCTTGCTGATTGTCTCGGAAGAAGCATGGACCTTCACAGGGAGAGCATGAGATAATGAGTGTTTGGGGCGAACCAGGAAATATAATTATTCAAATAAATGTCATCTCATACAATAAGGCGGGCAGATGTGTATAAATGAGTTCTATCTCTGCCTTGTTGCTTGGGCTGTGCTCGTCAAACGCTGACAGATTGTTGCAGCTCTTACTTTGACAGTTTATATTTGGCTTACATCATGTGACCTGTCATGAAAGTCATCTTCACTTCCCCCAATGATTCTTCTCTTTGTAAACATCCTCCTGCCGCACACATTTATCTCTGTTGGTGCTGATTCTCCTCGTGCTGCTCGTCTCCGCTTCATTTTATGTCCCGCCATCTATTTTAACTGTTGGGACAAGGTTAATGGCCTCATAAAGGTCTGTGTCTGGGTAATCTCAGGGGTGGGTTTTCTTCTCTGGAGGAGTTTAGCCTGTGTTTTTGGAGGAATGTACCGTGCAGTTTGAAATGACAGCGTTCAGACACATTTGGAGAAACCTGCCTTGTGTTAGAGAAATGGGAAAATAAAATGGAAATTACTGTCTCGCCCCTCCAGAGCCAGCTGATAATGCATGATGTATTGAGCCTGTGGAATTGATATAAATACTGTATGCGTGCGTAGAGCATTCATCTGGGTACAACTGCAGATAACATTTGCATATTAGGCAAACAGTGAGAATATCACAGTAGAATACAATACACTTCAGACATACCCACATTTGCTGGGCCAAAGGACAACGCTCATATTGATCCATCTCCACTTTTGATTTGATTTTATATTTTCATATTGAAGCCACATAAACAAGCCTTTTCTATCATGATCCATGATATGTTGTGCCTTAAAGACGTTTTCACATTGCCACTAGTCAGGTCGACCCAGTGGCGTTCCAAGGGTGTCTTGGGGCCCCAAGCAAGAATCAATAGGGGGCCCTATATATTAGATAATATTACTGATAATACTTATATATTTACATAGGATGCTCCTGATATCACCAAGTAATTAAGAGTCCAGGGCCAATGTCATGTTGTTTGCCCAGGACCAATGTTACGGCCAGCCAATCAGGGGTCAGTTGTGCCAGATAGTCAGCTCGGGACAAAAATTTTGTTTAGGAACAGGGAAATCTTTAAGTTTAGGGTTAGGGCCAGGTTTAGGGTTAGGTTTAGATATATTTTCAGACAAACCAACTCATAGAGATATCCAAAATTACAGCAGACTGTTCCCTGTTCCTAAACTTAATTTTTGTCACAACATGTCAAGTTTTCAAAGCAGACTGTCCCTCCCCTTAGCTAGCAAAACTGACTCCTGATTGGCTGGTTGTAACATTGGTCCTGGCCAAACAAATTTGACATTGGTCCTGAACTCTTAATTACTTGGTGATATCAGATCATCCATTTACATACAGTAGGTAGGCATTAGGGCTGGGCCATATCGTATCGTATATCGATATACCGGTATGAGTTTTGGATGTCATCGTAGTTTTTTATATCGTTGTGGATGCCATTTAATTAGCATGTGCACTCAGCTGATTGTGATTGATGTCATGACCAGCGGCAGCATGCTTAAAACGTAAAATGAATTGAAATATGTACAGTATGTTACTTGAGTAGATCAAATTTGCAAGGAAATTGGCATGGTGCTTAATGAAAAAAAGAAAAATAGGCGTAAAGGTTGGATTTTCAAATTTTCAAATATATCATCAAATCTATCGTTATTGTGATATTTCTTTTTTATATTGTGATATCGATTTTCGGTCATATCGCCCTGCCCTACTAGGCATTACTATATATTATAAAAATATATTTACT
Organism: Lesueurigobius sanzi; assembly: GCA_900303255.1. Classification (NCBI taxonomy): domain Eukaryota; kingdom Metazoa; phylum Chordata; class Actinopteri; order Gobiiformes; family Gobiidae; genus Lesueurigobius; species Lesueurigobius sanzi. The sequence continues at coordinate 19,515 of OMNZ01079156.1, forward strand.
GTATATAGAGAGAGGCTGCTATTGCAAGCAACACATTCCATCCTAAATGTGTGCTTTTGTACTATTAATTAGCCCAGTGTTAATGATTTAGATGAGTTGTTGAGCAACAATTCAAAACCAGAGCTAAATTATTTGCATTGCAATAGTTGAGCTATTAGCAAAACAATAGGCCATAGTACAGAATCAATCCAAGCAGACAAAACACTGGATTAGAGCTGCAAATTATCACTGCCAAGTTAAAGCTGACACCTCAGAGCACGCAGCCATTTCATATTACAGCATGTAACTTGTTGGAATATTAGACAAATTGCTAAGCAATCTTAAATTAGGCGCTCAGTTAATGAGGATTAATTACACTCCATAAACTCCACAAAACCACAGCAGATTTGGTTAAAGAAATGACAAAACTCACTGCGATGTTACAGAAGAGTAGAGTCAGAATAAAAGTCCCAAAGCCAGGGTTAAATCCTTTCAAATCATAAAACTACTGCAGAGGCATCAGCTACTTCCAAAACAGCACCAGAGTGGGAGAGGACGAACACAGCACGTCACCTGACCTCCCAGCATGCACCTGTCCTCTGTACAGCAGATTCTCTCATAACAAAGATCTTGGATGTTTTATAATAAACAGGTGCGCTATATTTCCTAATAAAAAATAATAATGGAACATAGCTATAACTTATAATGCTCTGTCCAAGAAACACTCTTCCCTCTCTGCTCTGAGCAAGAGAATAATGTATTGTATGACTGACTCCCATGATTGAGGACTTACTGGAAAAAGAGGGGTATAAATAGCGCCAGATTTACATGTGAATTGTACCATTGCAATATCCATTGACCATAGTAAAAGAAGTTGTGCTGCGGTGAGTAGGATATGAGTTAGCTCTTTGGGGGCCTTTGCCAATTTGGGGGGCCCCAAGCAGCTGCCTGCTTTGCTTACTGGTAAGGGACGCCTCTTTAAGGTCTGTGTGAATACAGCTGCACCACTTTAAGTCGATCTAAAGAGCACTCGGAGTGGCTCAAACAGCTGGTCTCGGAGCGGTCTCAGCCGCACTATCTCTGACTCTGCGCCGGCCCAGGTGTGATATGTTAATTTATGCATGCCTTATAGTTTTATAATTCTTATTTAATTATTTTTATTTTCCATAGTTTATTGTTTATTATTTATCATTAGCAAAGTTTATGTTTCATGTTGCACAAGTAGGACCGAAGATAATTCCTAGTCTGTGAAACTTTCATTGAAAAAAGGCAAAAAAAATCTATTCTGATTCTGATTTCATTTTGCTTTTTCAGCGAAAAAAAGGCTTCTAGCTGAAACAACTAATCAATTAATTAATCGTCAACTATTTTAGTAATCAATTAATCGTTTCTGGGATACACAGACTCAGAAAGAGTAAGAATTGCATCAAAATGTTGTATTTTTTGAGAAAAAAACTATATTGTCTAAAGGCATTGGTTATAGTTATATACTGTATATATATACAGTAGTTATAGCTATAGTTTTGTTGCAAATATTTTAGCTCTGATTGTTTCCAATACGAGATAAATCTCGGACCATAATCTAATCAGAGCAGAAAGAGGACTTTCTCACTTTCATAATCCCAGACTGAATTTTAGAGGTTCTTACCTTTCAAATGAGGAATGACATGTGAAACTTGTACAAAGATCATCTACAGACCTTTTACTTTACTCACCTACAACACGTCCTCAAACGGCGTCACTTTAGCTTCATGTGGCAAAACGTTTTTAAAAAGAATGAAGAAGAATGGCCACATGGGGATACATGATCGTTGTCATGTGGACGATGGAGCGACTCACAGACGGCGTATGTGAACACAACTGAACTAAAGGGGAAGTAAAAGCAGCTGAAACTAGAGCCATCTCGGGTCGACCCATAAAGCGCTCCAACATGTGTGAAAACGACCTAAAATATGATTGTATTGTTGGGGACTACGGATGGAAAGTAGCTGGTGCTAAATCTGGTGCAACCATCTTTTTAATGTAACTGCACATTGTCCTTTAAATAAACTAAACTAAACTTCAAATGAATATTAGTTTAAACAACAAAGTGGGGACCATCTAAGACACACAAATCTTTCATTATACTCCTCCAAATTCAAAACCACACGTTACTGACACAAAATTGGCTGCTAAACCTAACAGTTATTGACATAGACCAAAGTTGAAATTGCAATTTAGATTATTTTCAATTAAATTCCCACCTTGTATATTTAAGTCAAATGTCATTAATTAAAGCAGGAGTAGGCAATGTCAGGCCCAGGGAAAAATCCAGCCCTACAGCACAGATTGTGTAGCCTACAAAATGATTTTCACCAAGAATTAAAAACATGGTGCTCAGTGAACATTCTCTCCTCTCATAAAATACAAAAACTGAGCAATTTGTCTATTTATCATCTTCCATCCTTTGAATAAATAAAGCAGGTCATATAATTTAAGTGCCTCTTGCATGTTTCCAAGTTAAACTGCTCCACACACACAGTGCTGTGCTTGACCATTCTTGGGAGTTTCTGCTCGTGCTGTTTTGACTGTTAAATAAATCAATCCTCCCCCAAGAAATCCTGCCTATACCGCTGACATACAAAATACTCTTCTTTTCTCTGAGGCAAACCACCAAATAGTTCCTTTTCTTACTTTATTCAAACTAATATTGTTAGCTGACATAGCTTAAAGGTGCACTGTGCAAACTTTTTTATGTGGAATAAAAAACTTAATGCGACCTTTCATTGACCCAGGGGCGGTATGGTTGGTTAGCATGGCAGTAGCCTTATGGTGCTCCAGGATTAAATGTTTTTGAGGGTGACTGGTACGTTTTCACTGCGTTGCCATGGAGATGGTTCAGTCAGCAGAGAAAACCTACCAGGAACCCTAAAAAAAAATATCCTGGAGTGGCATAGAGGTCGCTGTTATGGGAAGTAAAGGCCCCATGCTAACCACCCATACAGACACCGGGTCAGCAAAATACAAAGTTACACACCAATATTAAGATTTTTTTTTACATATAAAGTTGCACAATGCATTTTAAACTTTAAACTATAAAAATATTACTCGCGGACTGACAGGACAGGACCAGCGTTTTTGTGGCCTTTTAGTGATCTTTGAGAGCTGTTTGATGTGATTTGTGTGAGGCTTCGCTGTTTGGTTGTTTGTGCCGTTGTTGTTTTTGACAGAGAAATGAAAAGGCAGATTGGCTGCGCTATTTAATGGCCTCTATTATTTTTCTGCTCTTTCCTGTGTGCTCGGTGTAATAGCCCACGCCTCTCCTGTGCTTCCAAACTACATTATGAGTGTGAAAACCCTGTAGAGTTTAGTCCACTGTCTGTAATAGCCTAATTTAGAGATCACAGCAACTTTGATCAGTTAACGTTGATACGGTCAACCATCGGTCAAACGGTCATCGGTTCTCTAACATCCCTAATTCATTTATGGAATTTTTCCCATAAAAAGTTCCACAAAGCACCTTCTCACTAATGTTTGCAGTCTACGTCACTGAAATAATGCACATATTTGGCCTTTTATTTTGTTTTCTATGCGTGAATTGAAGTGGCGACAAGTCACTGGGGTCTGTGTGACCAGAGAGTGCCAACACAACTTAAAGGAAAGATCTACAAGACTGCGGTGCACCCAGTAGTGCTCTATGGATCAGAGTGTTGGCCCACATCCACCAAACACCACCAAGCCCTACACACCATGGAGATGCCAATGCTGCACTGGTCACTTGGACTCACGAGGTTGGACCACGTCACAAATGACCACGTCAGGAGAGTCATGGGAGTGGCCCCTGTCACAGAAAAGATGATAAATAATAAAATATGGAAAAAATAAAATAAAGGGTATAACTATAAGGGATGCATAAAAATAGAATTAGATAAAAAAAATCGAATAAAATAGTAACTTAACACAATACGAGACAGCAGCATAAATGGCAATGGTGAATTACAGATTAGCAGCAAATGTGAGTGTGAACATACCACATAGTGCAAATAGAGCAGTGCAAATGGAACACGCTATTCAGTTTACATTAGTCTGATACAGAGTTATTAAGTGTTCATGGCTCTGATACATCATCATGTGATCATGATCATGTGATCCGTGGCAATGAGGGCTCAGTGGTACAACGAGCCCTACATCTGAGCCCACGAAGAGGCGACCATGAGGGCGACCAAAGAAGAGGTGGATGGACAGAATTAAGGAAGATCTTAAAGAAATCCAAGCAACTCCCGAAGATGCTCTGGATCGGACAAAATGGAGGAGACTGTGCCAAAAAGCGGAAGCCCCAAAGCGAGACAAACACTAGGAAAGAAGAAGAATTGAACTGAACATGTTTCATAAAAATATTAATTTTGTGATGAAGCTATTAGGTGCTGTGGACTTAGGGCTGGGCGATATGGCCGAAAAATGGTGTCACGGTTTTCTTTAGTTTAAATCACGACATCAATTTTATCACAATTCATTAAAAGGTGACTAAAACCATCTGCTTCTTCTTGGGTTTAGACCTGGTGTTGTGGTTTAGTCTTGGTTCAGTCTGTGATATTGTCCAGGTTTAGACCTGATTTAGACCCAATTTTCTCGCGGTTTATTATAGACCTGGTTTAGTCCAGGGTAATCATCGTTTCATTCTGTCCCGGTTTTAGTCCTTTTTAGTTTGGTCCTGGTTTAGACCTTGATTTCAGTCTCTGCTTTAGTCCTGTTTACTTCTTGGTTTAGTCCCGGTTTTAATCCAGATTTAGACCGTGATATTGTCTGATTTTAGACCTGGTTCAGTCACAGTTTTCTCCTGGTTTAGACCTAGTTTTCTCCTGGTTTAGACCTGGTTTAGACCTGGTCCAGTCCTAGTTTTCTCCTGGTTTAGACCTAGTTTTCTCCTGGTTTAGACCTGGTTCAGTCATAGTTTTCTCCTGGTTTAGACCTGGTTTAGTCCTAGTTTTCTCCTGGTTTAGACCTGGTTCAGTCATAGTTTTCTTCTGGTTTAGACCTGCTTCAGTCGTAGTTTTCTCCTGGTTTAGGTTTAATCCTGACAGTAGAAGCAGTGAGTGGAGAAGGTCTTTGAGCTCAGACCTGTGCTGAACATAAAAACCCCATCATATCACCCAGCCCTATGTGGACTCCACTTTCTTTTGTGGGAGATGA